>KK114557.1:62454-78767 GCA_000611955.2 Stegodyphus mimosarum
ATATATATAAATTTATCCTGGTATGATTACTTATAATAGTAAAATCTTTAATATTTAAACCCTATTCTTCCCTCTATATATTAAAAATAGAACTTTAACAATATATTTATTTACACGCACATACACAAAATAATTATATACTTGTTCTGATTCTTAATTCCAGTTCAGCCTGTATACAGATAAAATATTTTTAATTAGCGCAGTATTTCTATCAGATTGTTTCTAAAATATTTCAATTACACTCAAAATCATGTTTCAGTACTTAAATATTTTTCTTTCTCTTACTATAAACATATCATATGGAATGAAAATTAAAAAATATGCAACAGTTAAATAACACTGAAGAGAATATCTCACTTACTCTTTTGATTTTTGCAGTCTAGAATAGTACACAGATTTGTTTCCCTTCAGGGCCAAGCATGCATAAGTTCATTTAATTCACATCAATTAAATTACATCAGAAATATGCATCAGTTAAATAACAAAGATAATATGTCAGTCATTCTTTTTGATGCTTGCATGATAGTGTAATCTAGAAACTGTTCTTTCTTCAGGATGAAGCATTTATCAGTTTACTTAGTTGGCAATGCTTAACCTAAACATTGCTGCAATACATAGAAATTACTTTTGGGAAGTAAAGAAAGTAACCAAAAACACATAAGCATGTGTTTCAAGTTGTATAAGCGAATTTATAAGTTATCTAATCATTTAAGAGGTCAACATTGATAAATATGACACTGTTCCACAAGTTTAAATATCCCATTGTGATGTAAGTCTAATGAACAGGTGTGTCATTAAGTAATGAAAGAAAAAATAAGATAAAACCTCTAGGTTGACACATCAAAAGCATATTTAAACAAAGAGAATAAAATTAAAATTATAACAGCTTTCATTAAAATTATAACCTATCTGCTTCACCAGTCTGATCTTGAACAACATGTTTGTTGTCGTTTATCAATTTTCACAATACTCAGAAACTGCAGTCCAAATGTACAGAACATTGAAAGCAAAAACTATGTTGCGAAAAGGTTTGGTGGTGATTTTAATAGCTGCCCTCATTTTTGTTGATGGTTTTATGGAAGGGTTTGGCAATAATCTTGGTACTGTCCCATACCACTATTGACTGCAGATGCTCGATAAATTATTTCACCAAAGTGCTATTTCCATTGATGAACTGATTGCCAGAAAGATTAGGATTATATGTCAAACTATGTGTCAATCAAAGTTATGTTTGAAATGAGCTATCTGATTTTTCAGTACCATAGTTGCAATATCATGATGATGCAATCCACTTCAGTGCCTTTTTCATAGCAGACTTATTTATTTTCTTTTTCTTCATTTCTGCATTCAAATATCTCAGTCGTATAAATGTTCGTGTTTTCACATATATTTTAATTATTTCACTATGCATATCAGGGAACTTTAGTGCAATTTTTTTACACATAGTTTGCATAATGTTACTGCTTCTCGAAAGACCATCTTTTCCATGCTCACTCGCAAACACTACCTCAAATTGATTTATTTTTTTTAACCACTCCTCTGATGGAACAAGTAAGCCACCACGAGAAAGTGTTTCTATCCAACCAACATGTTCATCTGAAGGAAGATGGAGTAACTGTTCTGTAGGTGTTCCCAATGAATGATCATATTTTCTTCCACGGTAAGCTATGTAACCTGCAAGATACCTGAAACCTTGTACCGAGCAGTCAGCTGTAGGTTCACTTGTAGAAGTCAATGGAGAATCATCAAGAACAATATCCCTCATCTCAGTTTCACCATCTAACATCTTAAGAGCTTCAGACATATCAGGTAAAATATTACCAAAAAAGTGCGAAGTAATGAACGCATCTTCCTCCTCATCAGGAGCAACAGAAGAGGTGTTGGAAAGTGAAATTTGACAATCATTATGAGTCAGTAATAAAAGACGCATTCGATATTTTACATCTACCGGCAGTGGATGATCATAAAAATGGCCAAGACCTCGAATTCGCGAAAACAAATTTTCCAGACAATCTTGATTTAATTTGGAAGTTAAAAGGTATTTCACACCAAATTGCTTCATATCAGAAAATAAACCAAGCAATGATCTAATTGACATCATGAATCCTTTCTGAAATGGTAATAGGTGCTTTGTCTTGCCAACTCTCATATTGTCACACAATTCATAAAATTTCTTTAAAGTTCTCTCCTGAATTACCTCATGTATTCCATACGCACAAGCTAACACTGTATCAGTGACAGGTTTCCTGGCGTTTAGAATATCGAATGAATTATTCACTAATTCAAAAAAATTTGCAGTGTCCTCTTCTTCTGGCATAAGATAGCGGATACCTTGTGCAGTATGATTTGAAAATAACTGTGCAGCTAAATATACACGTTGGCGTTCATTTCCCTTCACAGTAATGTGACTTGCAGACAACTTTGGGCAAATTCTCACTTCTTTGCAATCTGTTGACAATAATCTTTCAATGGGTTCTTTTGTTATTAGCTTATTACCTGGAAGAGTTAATCCATCATCCAAAAAGTGATTGCGAAGAAGTTTTAAAAGGTGTGGCACATCAGCAAATACCCACACACGTTTACCAGAATTATCTGGATGTGTAAAAGAGCTCTCAAGATGGGTTATTTGAAGTTCTGACCACACAGCACGATTTCTTCCACCCAAGTCAGATACAACTGCAACAACATTATATCCAATTTCTGCCAATGACAGTATTGTCTTTTTCAGTAATTCCGCAGTCATTTGTGTATCAAAGTCAAAATATATCGGCTGCTTCCAGCTGGCAAAAAGTCCACGCACCATTATCACTTGAACATTTCTATGTGGACCAACAATCTTATCCTCTGCTTGGTCATAACAAATCCTACTGTCGACATTCATTTCATCAAATGAAAGCACACACATACGTTCTTGGATTGTCATCTTTAATGCCCCAGCACGCATAACTTGAAGCACGTCATGTAACAAACCAGGAGAGCAACGAAATGAACAGGAAACCCATCTCTTCAAAGTTGAAATGCTAGGAAGTGGAAATCCCATTTTTTGTCGAAGATAGCTATAACATCTGCGGGATACTGCCCTAAGTGTTGCTGATTTGCAAATGTCATCTGCATTCCACTTAACAAATTTTTTGTTTGATACGAGAAAACGAATTTGATTGTCTGTAAAAATTGTTCCTAAAATTTTTTTGACTTCATTTTGTACTTGCTTGTTTGTTACTTTTCTCCTCATTTTCTGAAAGTTACGTAATTTTTTTCGTGAAGCAGCAAGTTCAGTAAAAATATGTGTTTTTTTTTGCATTTTTAGTTGACTGCACAACATATTTAATCTCTTATTTTCCTTTTCCAATATTTCCACACGTTGAATTAATTTAGATGTGTCACTAGATGTATATTGAATTGCACGATCTATTTTATCAGCCTGTAGCTTTTTCTTTTTAGGGGAAAGAGAAGCTAAAGTTTCCAAAGCTCGTTTCCTTGTTTCACGAGCCTGACACCTGCTTGCTCTATCCATCTTCAGTATAAATCTCGATGAGTCACTACTGTCAGAGTTCTTTCTCGCCAGACTGACTTCAGTTTTTGAAGTACAACATATATGATTTGTTTGCTTTGGGGAATTGTTTTCACAGGATGACGACGGAAGATGCAAAGTGGGAACAGCATTAGCTTTCAGGAATCTTTTAGGAGTTAAACCAAGCAATTCTGCCTTTAGATCCCGTATATAGTCATCAGGTGTAAAATGAACAGAACATATCCTTGCATTTTCAATATTGAAATTATCTGCTCTTTTGCAGCGAACAATCCATAACTTTCTAAGATCTGGATCACTTGGAAAACGATGATATGTGATAACTTGATTCTTAGTTTTTCTTCTATAATTCTGACACAATGCTACAGCACAATTTGCCATTTTCGGCACAATTTAATAGAAAATCAACAACACAAATCAAATCAAACTACAGATGCAAGGAATGTAAACAAAACGCTAAGAACTAACGATATCACACCCATGACGTTATGCGCAGATGGCATAATTTTCTTCCTGCACTGCGCATCGCTCTTGGGCCACCCCTGCTCGCTAGTGCTTCTTGGTCTTTTTGCTGCTTGCTCGTGACGCTGTCAATTCGCGTAGATAAAGAAGTGCCGAATCACGAGTTCCATGTGTCCTTGGAGATTTCCGCAGTGTTCTTCAATGAACGAGGCGAAAGCTAATATATTTATATAATTAATAGAGAGAGAGAGAGATTCATACAGATGGATCTTGGGTGGCGAACATGCATCTGCTGTGAATCAGTTTAACACTTTGACGTTATATCAAATTCTTGACTCGCTCTCGGCACTGCTGCACACTCACCTCCGAACATTTTTAATGAGATAAAAGGGAACGCTACTAGTCATTGTTAGTCATTGTTATATGACACCACGTTGAAAACGTGGCCAAGGGAGAACGTGGCCGTAATTTTATTTACCGTTACGTCGGTTTTAATGTTATTTACCACTGCGTGCTACACTGTTGCCATTAATATGCAACTGAGTACTTCTTAGACAGACACACGGTAGTATAATATTTTTGAAATAGCTGTTACGTATTTGAAAATGAATTACTTTTCCATATTTTATTTTTATTTATGTACAGTAAATGATAATTATGCGATCAGTCTGCAGATGACTTTTATATGCTTAATTATTTTCATTTAATTTATATATTTTCTGTTTGATTCTCAATGTATCTTGATTTTCCCTATTCCAATTATATTTCAATTTTACGATATCAGATTAAACACGTATAGTATTACAGTATCATTTTCGCTGAAATTATTGTGCGTAAAGCTTGCTGTAACTCATGATAAGAAGACACAAATCCTAGTGCAATTTTGTGGTATTAACATTCAGCTCTTAAATTTTTCATTTTCCTGTCCCGAAATATTACTTTATTTTTTAATTTTTCAATAATTCTTTTTTATTTAAATGTATGTATTGGGCTGTCTGATAAAGTTCATGCCGATTTTTGGTAGGTTAGATAATTGAAAACATGTCGCATACATACATACCGTAAAAGACAGTATTTCAGAAGTGTTTGAAGAAAGATTGGTTACGATACGTGAATGTTTGTCAGTTTTATACGCCTTTGGAAGAAAACAAAGTTCACGTTAATCATTTAATACTTTTCTATTACGGTAAAGGCTAAAACGCCAGAAATAGCGAATTGGTAAGGCGTCATGTTTCATCAGGACAATGCGTGGCCTCGAGCGTTTTGATAACTCGACAAAAGTCATTGGAGCTCAATTGGGATGTTCTACCAATTCCATCATATTTGTAATACTCTCTGTCCTCTAATTTTTACCTATTTCGATCATTACAAAATTCCCTTAATGGAAAAAACTTCGACCCTTTCGTCGAGACAAAAATCACGTAGAAACGTTTTCGCTGCAAAATCTGAGAGATTCTGAAAGCACGGAATTTTCAAGTTGCCTTAAAGATGGAGAAAATTTGTAGAACAGATTGGCACCCATATAATTTAATTAATATGTACTAAAATATAAATCTCCTGCCTTTCAGTTTCCTTTCAAAATCAGTACGAACTATCCGGACACTCCAATACTTCTGTCTTCTGCTTATATTGTATTCGCAATTATTCGTTTCAGTTACGTTTTAATGGTTACAGCCGAAACCATCGCGGCACAAACATCGCGAACGAAAACAACGCAACGCGAAAGCATCGCAGTACAAACATCGTGGAAGAGAAGAGATCACAGAGAAAACATCGTGGTACAAAATATCGTGGTCGAAAATAAAGCGGTTCAAAAACTTCGCAATTTAAAAACATCGTCGTCGAAAATAACGTGGTAAAAAAATAAAGTACCTGTAAATCATCGCACGATAACATTGCATACATGAGTTTTTCAAATGCCATACTGACATATTATGTAGTTGACATTCGTTCTAACTAACAAATCGACATCCGAAAAATTGATTGCGCGCTATACATGAAAATGTTAACGACACTTTAAGAATAAACGGAAACAAAACAAAATATAATTTTCACTAAAACAATATCAGATTAACAAATGTCAAAGAAAATAATTTGATAATTAAGTAAGCAATTTTTTCGAAGGAAACTTCATGCAGTTATTTATCTTTCTTATCTAAGTATTTATAGACTGTATTCTTCATAAAAAATTATCAGTAAAGCTTTATAAAAAAAGGTTAATTTAATTATGACCCTTGCTAACTAACTATGTAAATTTTAAATTCTATTAAATATTGTAAAATGCATTAATTTTCTACTCATTTTCAATTGTTATATACTTAAATCTCCTTCTTATTTTTTCAGCAAAAATTTATTATTTTATTCAAAAATAATAAATATAGAATTAAAAAGAATTCATCTTTCCTTCTGGAGCTCCCAAATCATTATGCGAAGAAGCTATTTCAAATTTTAAAACCTGAAAACGCACGTTTGTGATGTTATCGTCACGCTACGATTTGTAGGTACTTTATCTTTTACCACGAAATTTTCGACGACGATGTTTTTAAACTGCAAAGTTATTGAACCGCTTTATTTTCGACACGACATTTTATACCACGATGTTTTAGAACCGGGATGTTTTCTCTTTGCTTTCTTTTCTCCCGTGATGTTTTGTACCACGACGTTTTCGACTCGCGTTGTTTTCTCCGCGACGTTTTCGTCTGCTATGTTTTCGGCGGACACCGTTTTAGTCTATATCATTTTAAAGAAATATGCCAATGTGGATTTCAAATTCGAGAAAAAGCAATCACAGACCCACTCCAATGCAGTTTCAAAATGCTTGGAGAAAAATTTAAAAATGAACTAATAAAATATGAAATAATAAAAATTCCATCTATTATTCCGCAAGCCTAAAATTGCCAACGTATAGTAAAATAAAATGTAACGTAGAAGAAACAGAAAATCATGAGCAGAACAATCAACTAAAAATTTAAATTCAGAATTTAAATTTAGAAATTCAGAAGTACCAGTAAATAGTTATGAAAATGGGATTTTATAAACAGAAAGATCCAACTCAGATTCATTACAAATACTTAAAAATTACTAAAAATAACATTTGCCGTAATTGGTTCTTTGGGTTATCATCCCGTCTACAACAATAGCAATCCTTTTAAAACAATTAACTTAATTTACTAGAATTCTAACTAAATATTAATAAATAAACCATCATAAGTAATACAAATTATAGAAAATGGCAGAATTTTGAATAGGCTAATCAATAATAGCATAGCGCTTAAATTTGTTACCAAACAACACAAAAATCTAATCAAAACCTGTCCAAACATTAAAAAAAAATGTTTACCATAAGTTGTTTCATTGTTAATCTGAAAGATATAGTTTAAACCTTATATGAGGCTATTCATAAGTATGTATACCGATTGGTACATATATGCAGCTTAGTTACATATTAAGTAATTGCTCAACTTGTAAATAATATCTACGTAGCTCCGTAGACAGAAGTTTTCTTACTAACCTCATACTATTCTCTCACACTGTTCTTCATGCATGCCAGCACTGAGTAATAATAAATAGCCCATTTAGTATATAAATTCAATTTAATTTATTTTTAGAAATTTTGTAAATGCAAGTAACAACTTCACTTTGTGAAATTAATATGCGTAACTAATACAATTTATAGTAACTAAATATTGTAACTAATACCATATCTAATACATCAATAGCACAATTTTCGAACTTTCCTTTATAAAATATTTTGTCCCCCATTTCCGCATGCCTTCGTGGTGTAACGGTTGCGCACTCGGCACGTATTCGAGAGGCCCCGGCGAGGGCATTGCACATTTTTCGCATTTCCTGCTTCAGAATAACATATGTCTCTACACCTTTTATTGCTGGCTTGAAGTGATAGCATAAAATGGTGGGGAGCCTGCATGGATTCGATATTTTTGCTTGAGTTACTCTGTTTCCTTAATTATCTTCCGCTCTATTTTTAGTTTTTAATTTTTTAGTTTCGATAATGAATGTTTTCTTCGGATATTCTTTATTTTACTTACCTCTTGATTAATTTTATTAAATAATAACTAATTTAAATACATTTAGATAAATAATTAGTTTTTAAACTGACAATTCTGGAGCTGAGCAGGGTGGAATCACTCGCTGTTAACAAATACATTGTAGCCTCTTATCACTCTAATAATTAATAAATTCTGTATCTGCCATTGGATATGAGCTGTCACAATGCAGGAAGATTGCGTAAGCAAGCAAATGGAGAACGGCAGTACAGAAAAATTATTATAAACAATATAGAACAGAAAAGGGAGATAGCCAAATTAAAATGGGGTATAAAATAGGCTGTAGCCTAATTAAAGTTAATAATTTTGAGTTATGTAATTTATATCTTACATTTATGTATTATTGTATATATCGTACATACTATATACATGTATGTATCATTATACATATCTTACATACTATATACATGTACGCATCAATTGCATATATTATTGTGCATTCATTATGCGCATTTTGTTTTTGTTTTCTGTTATATGTATTTTAATTTAGTGGGAAATGTATCAAATTGTTCTCATTTATTATTATGTGGTATTTCGTTTTATACAGGTTGTACAAGTTTACGATTTTCTATTATTTTTTTTCAGTTTGTCAAAAATTTTATTTTTTTTCACATGTTTACTTAAGATTACTGCTGCTTAATACGTGTATTACTGCTTTTAAATGTTTATGTATTGTCTTTTGGCTACGAATGAAATAAAACTCTCATTAATAATAACATCATTTATGCTTTCATAATTAAGTTGAAAGCTTTATTAAATATGTCTATATTCTTATCTTTTGCTCCATAAAAATTTAGTTCATATATGTAAACATAATCTTATTTTTAAACAATACCTGTGCTGTCACATATATGTTATTTATGCAGCGTTATTTTTTAAACTTCAAATGTGTTGTGTTTTTTGTTATTCGGCATTGCACCAAGAATTAGAAATTGGTGTTCTTTCAACAGTATTCCAGAATTACAGCTTAAGTATATGTTTATACACAGAAAGAGAAACTATTGGAAATGCTTCTGAGAATTATACCAGTGCCTTCTACGTACACGTACTTTCAATATGCAATATGCGGTTAGAAGTAGCTATTATATCATCAAAAACATCGCTGTTGTATAAAAGTGAATATCATCGATTATTATTGCGGTAACAACTAAAAACATTAACAATCTGCTGTAGATATGTTCTCGGTAAGCAGAAAGAATAACCATAACAATTACAATTATATGTTATTTTACCGAACAAACTGAAACGAAATTGATCTGATTTCAATTTTTGTATCAATTGTGTTTTGTTTTACAAGTATATGTAAGCGTATCAAATACACGCATGAAAATTTAATAAGGTTGCATAGCATATCTTTATGACTATAATGAATGTAGATGCATAATAAATTTTTGAATTTAATACTCACCGATCTGTAATAAGTTTGGATTTGAGTATTTAATTTGGGGAATATATTTCTGTATTAACTATGAATTTTTGCCTAGTTTATTGATCTGAAAGCAGTATATCTCCTTTCGTTGCGTACAAAAGGAAGCTATACTTTTCCATGTTATTTAAGAAAACAATTAGTTTAGAGTAGTTTATAAGCTTGCTTGAAACCACTACTCACTGAAATAAAAGAATTTTAAATTTTAGCTTTTCAATAGATACTTTAGCTTAAATTTTGGGGATTCTGAAGCTATGTAACTTATAATTCTAATACTATATTTTTGAATAAACATCTGTTATTCAATTTAAAAATATTGTTTTAAATATACAGAATTTGGCTTTTTAAATATTCGGAATTTGGCTAAAAATGGGTTTTTACTTATGTGATATATAATGCCGTTAAAATACTGTCATGACTGCTCCACTAAAGCTAATTAAATGGTCTAAATATCATATCCTGACATCAGATTAAATAAATACATTGAATTTTAAAGAATAAGAGATTAAGTGATAAATTTCCTTCATATTTTTAGATGTTACGTTTTACTATTAATATACATTAGGAACATGCGTTCTAGAAGGACCGTCTTCTTATAAAAAGTATTATTAGCCGTAGAATGAACTTTCATAATCATAAATATATTTAATTATTTGTATCAGCTATACAAAATTATTAATTTGGTCACACATATGTGCAATAGAACCAACTAATAAAAGGCATGTTTAAAGGTATTTTAAACTACTTGTGAAAAAGATTTAAAAAAGTTAGTTTTCACAACTAACTTTTTAAAGTTTAGTCCTTAGACTAAATATAACTCCTCCTGTATACTTGGTTAATTTTCAAATAAAAAGTATTATATGCCGGTTATCAACCGCAGCAATGTTAAATTAGGTTTCTTTCTAAATAAACATATGGATCACCAAATGCTAACTAATTAATCATTGAAACCAATTAGTAAAACATTAATATCCATTGGAATAGACTATTAATATACCTTAGGATGCAAACCAAGAAAGCTATTATTTTCAAGAATTCAATCATATTTTTTCCCGCATAGTAATAACCAGTAATTAAGAACAAACCAACAGGCCTCCTATTTCGCTGTACTGAAAGGAAATTTCGCTAACTTATTTTTTCACTTAATAATTGCATGCACAATAAAGCTTGAACGGATGGAGAATATAGTGCGTGCACTAATAAATGGCGAAAGAAAGCACATTGTAAAAACTCCGAGAAGAAATTCAAATAAATTTCAATACAGTTTACAGTTTCAATAAGTGCGCTGGAAGTCAGACACTTACGCGCAAAATTAAGGAACAACTTGAATGTTTAATAAACAGTTAATGACTAAATGTTCTAAGGAAGTAAGTAAGTATGCTGTTTTTGAAAATTATTAACGTCTCTAGTGCCGTTCCTGCTTCTAAAGAACTTCATAAACTATTAATCACTTGATGTCTTTAAATATGCCTTCAGCAGACAGTTTAGTTAAATTTCGATAGTAGCGATTGTTTAGTTGTCAGAAATCTGATCACTTGCAGTTAGACATAATTATTTCTCAAATGTCATTCTAGCATGTAAAGACCTGCTCTTTAAACTAAATATTAGTGAAAGTTCAGATTCAGCTAGTGCTAATTTCACATTCGAAAACTTTTATCATACAAGCAAGGAAACTTACATCTGACCTTTCAACAAGTAGCGAAATATTACTACTCACAAATAAGCAGGCATTTGGCAGTCATCCAAACAGGCTTATCTCTGTCTTCCTCTTTCAAAGCACAGGAAGTTCTTTTACAAATCCTATGAAACTGAGATTAAAGAATTTCCTTTGAAGAATGAAAGTCGAATTTAAAGCATGTTTCCAATGTAGGCTCGCTTGGAAAGAGCATGGAACACGCAGAACGGCAAATGTGAGTAAATAAATCCTTTTATGACCGTGACCTTCTTCTCTGTAAAGTAGTCATGATAAGTAGTCTCGCAAATTTGTATATTTGCAATCAAACTCCAATATCTAGCTGGAGGTAAATGAACAAAAACACGCGTTCCCAGATATGGTTTTTAGTGCTCCCTAAAGGCATGTAACACTAGACATAATTAATCCTGTGTGTGGTGCGTAAATGGCTTGAAAGTAAAAATATGATATCTTCTGTTATTGGCCATAAATGAATTGCTCGTCGAAACTGACTTATATTGAATGTTAGTAGGATATCCAGGAAAGCCGAGTAGTACATTAGACCTCCTTCCTAAAAATACACAGAAGATCAGTTTTTCCTTTCAGAAATGTGGAAATGTTACAGGCTAATTTCACAATCTAATTAATGCCACAAAAGTAGACACATGTAGTCAGTTCTTCGTGATCATACACTCCACTGTTACCATGTACAAAGGGATACAAGTATGACCAGAGCTGTTGCTGTTGCGAATCACTACCAATACACAGGGCTGTGCGTCCTTGAGTGAGCATAACAACTACTGTCACCATATCTAACGCGCAGATTAGACGTACTCATTCAATTCTAGTAGTCGCGAGATAGGTATAAAGAAAACAGATGCCTCGGATCGTGAACAACGCATTGCAATTAAATGTTTCGTTCGAGGAAACGCCCATTCTTCTGAAATTTGGCCGAGACTCTAAGCACATTATGGAAATTGTGTCTTTCTAGGACCCATGCGTTTGAGTAGTGTAAGTACTTTATTGAGGTACAAGAGCGTGTGGAGAACATCCATCACTCAGATAAACAATTATCGCCCTAATGCGATTATTCGGAAGAATAGGAGTATCATTATCAAACCAGTTGGATCTATTCTTTCAATCAGTGTTGGTAGTGTAGAAAACACTGGGAAAAAATATTTGCACTATGTCATGATGCATGCCCAGTGAATTCGATCCACAATGACAGACGATAACACATGTAAACCGCCAGTTCTTGACTTCGTCCGCGTAACTGACTTGGAAGGCATCGAGTTTGTAGATAATAATGCCATCAGTATTCAGTAGTTGATTTACAGTTAAATGAAAAGCTTTTGTGAAAAAAGGCATGGAATTGTTTCCAGAACAATGTCAAAAATTCATCCATGTCGGAAAAGTACATTGAAGGGTGACATGCTTAAATCTTTCAATCACAATAAAGGTTTCGGGGAAACAAATCAGTCCCGGTCATATTTAAGAAACCTTTTACAACAGTGAGCATACCACAATTTATCTATTTCGAATCATGCACAATATTTATTCCACATCAGATTCACCAAAAATACTAAGCACTTCTATTCACTTATGTAGAAATAAATAAAGTTCTTTTTATGCATCCCATTAAGACTGAATATTTAAAGTTCTGATTTAAATTTGCATGCCAGGGTATAAAATAAATTTCAGTTGATTCATATTGTTAAAAATCTGAAGTGTACACCACATGACTTCCTTGTATGGAATATTAAATTATACGTATTTTTTGCTGCATTTCATTTAAACTTACTGTCCGGAATTTCGTTAGAAATATATTTCTCATTCAATCAATTCATTTCTCGCTTCGGATTCAGTTCTCACTTTTGCAGCTAAATTTAGAGTTTAAATTAATTAAAATTAAGAAGAGAGAAAGATTTTTCGGTGCACAAAACTTCTGGTTCCTCTAAGCAAAAAGACACTGAAGTTGGTACAGAAACTGACTTAATTCACTATGCTACTAAGTTTCAAATGTAAACAAATGCGGGGGAGTTATGCCCAGTAGACTTAAACAGGTTTTAAATTGTGGATAATTCTACAGCTGTTGCATGTAGATTAACTAAAAGCTTAAAACCTTAACCAGAACATAAGAACAATGTAGTTCAATCACTTTTAAAGTTTAAAAAGCACACTTTACCAATACATAAGGGATAAAAAACCTAAGCTCACCCAGCAGCGTAACAGAGTGGGTATATGTATATGTATATATTTATATACTTTTGGTGTGGTCGAATGTAACTAAAAAGGCAGGTGCACACCTAAATGTTATAGCTGTCCCATTTACAAAATTTCAACGTTCTGAAGCAGCTCGTTTTTGAGCTATGGCAGATATATACATGGGTACGTACGTACAAAATTCACGAAAAAAATCTCTTCTGAATCCACTTTCAAATCCATTTCACAATATTCGTTTTGGGGAAAAGAGTCTTTTTTCTGTCCGTACGTACAAATGCAATGCAAAAACATCGTTCAAATGGAATCGAGGGCGGTCAAAATGGATATTTTCTTTGAAATACGATACTCGAAACTTTTCCGATAACAATACTTCTTTTACTTCATACGAGGAAGTAATTAAGGGCTCACAATAACATCCTTTTAGTCCAAAGGGGCGGCTTTGTCCCTGAAGGCCTATTGTTTTCGTTTTGCGTTGATTCACTATAAATGGCTGTATCACTTTTCAAATTTTTGCCACCAAATGTTATCGCTCTGTATTGTTAAATACAGAGAAATTAAGAATATATAAAGAAATATAAAGAATATATAAATATATTAAGAATATATAAAGAATATATAAATAAAGAAATTAAATAATGAAGAATCTGTATAAATGTATGTATATTTCTCCAAATGTGATAAAACAACGGTACCTAGAGCCATTCAATTTTGAATAAGGTACGTTTCCACCCGAATATACACATCTGGAAGCCCAAATATGGAATTTGGAATTTGTTTTATTATCTATTTCATACTTTGTAAAACTTTAACGAATTTTTGATGAACAAACTCATACGATTTCAAAGCGAGCAATGGCAACACTGTACGGGAGAAAAAATACCTTATCTCGAGCGTAAGGAAATGTGTATAGGAAATTCTAAAGATATGCTCATTTTAAAATTATTTTGCGATATTGATTTTGAACTGAATATTATGGTTTAAGTGCGAAGAACATGGTATTTAATAAACAAAGGTAACACACAAAACGTTAAAAAAACGCCCGACTGGATGTAATTTAAAATCTGAAACATTTCAGATTTTTTTTCTTTTTTTTAATATGTTCAATTTTTTTAATGTTTAACAAGAACGTTCAAACGTAATTTAAAAAAATATTAAACTGCTTGTTTAATTACAATTTTAAATTATTTAAAATATTGCATTTTTTAGATTTGCTTTTGCGTTTTAAAGATTGACATTCTAACTCTGAAATTTTTATTTATTCCGTGAGATATAGTACTTAAAATTCTGAATGAAATTTTGAATGCTTATCTTATCAAGGTGATTAAAAATATTTTTTTAGAATAAATTAGTGTCACTTTTGCATAATGAAACTCTGCAGCGTCTAATAAAAACGAGCGCTAAACGATATATTAGCAAGAGAGCATTATTCTACTTAAGTTTTTTAATGTAGAAGTCTCAAGCCTTTTGTATCTGCGTTGTACTTAAGCTTCATTTTGCATATCAGCCATTTTAGCTTCTTTTTTGGAATATATTCCTGATATTATTGCCTAATAGGTAAGCCTGAAGATATTTAAAACTTATAAATGAGTCTCTTGTAAGTTCTTTTTTCAACACTTCAATTTAAATGTTTCTGAAGACTGCTAATTTTGATTTGTGTTCTGTTTGAGTCAAGCAAACTATCTAACTTGTTAAGTAAAGATTTCATAGTTATTCTAACTTACGATTCTTTAATAAAATTGTGTAAATAGAGGATATTGTACTAATATGCCTTAACTGTGTGAAATGCACGAAATATCACTTTTGCTATCATACATAATTGAAAACCCACAAATGTTAATGTTAATTCCGTGTTCTTAAACATACAGTAATAATCATGCGCAATAAATTTGAAAACTTTATAATAATTGCAAAAGAAGGGCTTAGCATTTTATGAACTTGGAGACTAACAAAAATTAATTCAAAGAAAATTCCGTTTAAAATTTTCTTTAGTAAATTTAATCAATTTAAGAGCAGATTTTAGAATTCTCACAGGCTTTTATCAAACTGATAAATCAAATTTTACGTAAAATATATGAAACATATAACTTCAGAACAGAAAGCGTTTATATTATAAAAGGCTGACTTACCAAAATTCAAAACATTTAAAACCAGGATTACGATTTTTGTTTGCATAAAATATCACATATTTATCGTATTATGTTGTGAAAATGAATTATGAGGAGAGTTAAAAAACTCTGCTATTAAACTGCTAACTACTTTTAAAATATTTTTAAATAAAACTAAAACTACTTTTTTTAATAAAATGAAAAAAAAATACTTTCTTAAAATTTGTCAGCAAAATGGCATAACATATATTTATATCCTACATGCTAAGTATTTTTGCTATACTAATTTTTTTCGGAATCTTATCATGTTCTTAAAGAGTATATGGAATTTTGGATGATTATGTTTTTAAATTTAATAAAAATTTCTTAGTCTCATCCTTAATGAAAAAGATCTAAATAGATCTTAATTTAAATAAATTAATTAAAAAAAACCTTCAAATGTTAATAATAATTCCATGCATGGTTCTATGAAAAATATGATAACATACATGTTGAACAAATTTGAAACTTGTATTTAATTTTTTTAATAAAAAGGCTTTCATATTTTTAACACTTTTATCGAGAAAAGTCGTGGAACAAAGTCGTACTGATCAGGTTACACAGGGGAATTAGTCATCACATGCACACAAACACACATGCAAACTTTCATACCAACGAAACTTTAATTTCGAAGCCGCCGAATGGAATAGTGGTTAGTGAGTCTGATACCACAACAGAAGGCCCCATGTTCAAATTCCGGAGAAGGCACTGAATGTTGATGATGTGCAGCGATTTTGCGGCATGGGCTCTAAATGTGTGGGAGTCGAAAGGCCTCTCGTGTGGCTTGATG
>KK114557.1:78794-89364 GCA_000611955.2 Stegodyphus mimosarum
TCTTCGTTCTCCCTGCGTTGCTCTCCATCAAAACTGGGATTGAACTTGACAAAATCGTATAGTCACCTATATGATGCTCAAGTCTCTTGCTAGTGACAGATGCAATCTTGTACTTCTTGCCACGATAAAATCCTTGACGTTGTTCTGATTAGGTTAGACGAGTGAGATTAGTCACAAAAAATTAGCTTTGAGAACACTGATTTAGTTTTCAGATGCAAAAATTACCAGTATAAGAGCAGACCCGTCCACATCATTCGTTTCAAACGTCACTGCACTTTATTTGTTCTTTTCGTTGAAGTAAATAAAATATATTGTATTTCATCATTTTTGCAGCTAGAAAATGAATTTTGGTCTGGCCAGCTAGCCATTGAAAAACGCCATGCCTTTAAATGTCTACCCTGTATATAGAAGCCTCAAAAACTTCTAAAAATACTGAAAAGATATCTTTGGGAATTTCGCTGCATATTTAAAACTATTAATGCTAAACATATAATATAAACAAGCCATATTTTGAACATTTTTAAGGTAGAGAATCTACTTAGAAATTAACTTCAGAATTTATAACAAATTAAAATTAAAATTGTATCTTGCATATGAAAATATACATAAGTCTATTGTGTATAATTCAAAAGTTGATCTTGATTTCTCAACTGTTCTTCAGACAGTAGCATCAAATAGTTCAAATCATAAAATATTTCTTAATTCAGATAATATCAGGTAAAATATCTTCTCAATCCACCTTAAAATAGCTAATATATCAGAAAGTACTTCAATTTCCATTGCACAGTTTTCAGTTTTACTGTAGGTAATAAGTCCCACTAGTATTTTTCAGAATATACTTACTCCGTTCTACTTGTGACAATAAGAATTCCATTCGTTTGTGAAATAATGCTTCAAAAATATCATAGTCCTATTTTAATTTTCTTCTGGAAATTTTTTTAATCATAATACTACTTTTTCGTAAAATAAGTCTGGATTAAAAAAAGTCCAGAAGCTTTTTTTCTTCGAGAAGGTTTCTGTTATTGCTTCGTAATACTTGATCTTTCTTTTCATTCTTTCCCAAAGGCTTATCATTTCGGTTACTAATCTTGTCATATAAAAGTTTCGTAAGACTCTTCGTTTAGTGGAAAACCTATTGTTATTTTGTATTATTTATTTACTTACTGCTTAGTTATTATTTTTTAATATACGGATAAAATGTAACTAGTCAAAAAGTCTTGGCCAATAAGCGATACTCAATCATCTACTGGAAAATTCATTATAATGTTTCAAACTAACCATTTCCAAAAAATAAAATTTAATATATTAATTTCAAGTATAAGTATAAAAAGATCTGAAAACTTTCGGATTCTACCTTACACCCAAACGGGCGTTTTTTTTTTATTTACAGACATATACACATTTCGAGAGAATTTGGGTTCATATCCCTTTAGGCTAAAAATATTTATATCTATAGCATTTCCTATAGACAGTCTCTCGCGCTGGAGAGAGTTGCCATTGCTCGCTTTGAAATCATTGAGTTTATTAATCAAAAATTTGTTAAAGTTTTACAAAATATGAAATATGTAACGAAACAAATTCCAAATTAGGGTTTCTAGGTTACTTATATTCGGCTAAATGACTACGTTATTCAAAAGTTGATGGGCCTAGGTACCGTTGTTTTTTCACGATGCGAGAGACATATATACATTCATATAAATTCTTCATTATTTATTTGCTTTGAATATAATACAGGGCGATAATATTTGGCGGCACCAGTTTGTAAAGTGATACAACTTTTCTAGTGATTCAACGCAAAATACCCTTTCCACCTTAATAGCCCTTCTGCGCTAACGCCCCTTTGGCTTAATAAACACCTAATAAAAATTTCTTAATTTCATAAAATAATGTTTTGTTGCATGAACAAATTATATTAACAAATAATTAGTTACCAAAATTATGAAAAAATAAGCATCCCCTCCTCACAGAAATAAGGATAAAATATGTTGGGACTTCAGGGATATATTAAGTGGTTTTGAAAACACTTCAATTTTATATAAATATCCACTTGAAGATCTTTATTTTCGATATCTTTCAATCTGCTAGGTATAGTTTTTATTATTTAAAAAATATATATTATTTCGCTAGGGGAAGCCATGCTTATTGAAAATTTTAGTTCCTTGAAATTTATTTTCCAGTTTATCTTTTGTGTTTTTACAGAACTGAGATTTGGTCTATAAGACAATGTTATGTAGTCTACAGATCATAAATATCAGATTATATTTAAAATCATTATCATGCTACTGATTAAACTCGACATTAAACCTACTTTTAAACACTTTATTCTAAATCCTCTTTCAAAATACATAAATTTGCTCACCTGCCGTCTCCGAAGCTCATGTTTCTATTAACACGAGTATTCTAAGAGCCCAAGGCCATCTGGTTACTATCACCATGTTTTACTGCACCCATAAAATTGTCGTTTTGAGCTTAGAGTTGGGCTCACATGGCGCAACCCATTTTCAGCCGCAGCGCAAAATTCTGAATTTAAATTTGGTTTCAGAATTCTTGAGAGTGATTAATGCAAGTATTACTGAATTCTGATCTTGCTCTTTAATTTGCTTTACTGTATGTTTTTCTTCCAATTATAGGGATATGAAGGTTGTACTTTTTTAAATTTATTTCTCACGAATTTAGCAAACTTTTTTTTCAAACTAAAGTTTTCTGAGATTGTAAAGTCAGACATACTGGTTTTAGAATTAGAAAGAATGTTTTTTATCATCCACTTTTCTGATTCCAAAAAAAAAAGCGGTAGATTTATAAAAATTCGACGTATCACAAATTTTTCACAATTCGCTTTCTGCCGTTCCTGTATAAACAGTAACTGTTAAAATATTTATTGAATTCTCACTTTTACTTGTGTTACCATATTAATTACAAATATGTTAACGTAGCATTCAGGGAGTTTAAGTGTCTTTTGTAGTATAATTAAAAAATAATGCTTCCTCCAGAACGTCCTAATGCATTTGCTAATTATATTTCTCTTTGAGTAAAAGAAGATACATGTTCTTCACAATTTTAATAATTAATTGTGCATTTTAAGCTGTATGCATTTTATTAGTCCAACCATAATTTTATTTTATGAAGAATGCCTAATTCACAAAGTTAGGTTTCATTTTATTAAAAGTTACTTACGTCCCAATGCTCTTAACTGGCTGAATACATACACAGATCTACTGTAACATATAACAAGATAGTTTCTTCCAAATATCATTCATTTTTAACTAAAAATATGACGCATGGAGCATTTTCAAAACATACGAACTGCGAAAAAGACTTGTTTTGAGAGAACCAAATTTAAAGGTTTTCTTCAAACTTACCTTTAATATATGGTCATGAGAAACAGCTAATTAACTTTAAATATGAATTTTTAAACACTAGATAACATTTTCGCATCATTTAACTATTTTTAATCTCATAATATTACATATGACAAAAATAAACATATCGCAAATTCGTATGTGATTCGAAGTTATAGGTAGAAGTAATTTATGTATTTTTGACTAGTTCCAATGAAATGAATGAAATTCAAATGAATTCAAAGATTCCAATGAAACTTTTAAAATTTCACCATATGTTTTACCTATATTCGTTACATTGAGATTATCTTTCAATACTGTACAATATTTTTTACTATTTCTGTTTTTTCCCGAGCTAATTTTCTCTTTTTGCTTTGGTTCAAGCAATGTTGATGACACTTTCTTTGCAATTAGTAGGCAAAACGAGTTTGTTTCCTCCTGTTCTACTCGTATAGCATTTACATAACCAAAATTAAATTCATAGTTCTCAATACTGACATTTCTAGCCCTTTTTTAAGAAATAAACGCTTCTTTTGGGCAAAGATATAAACTATAACATCAGTAAATATGTGTTGAAATATATTTTTTTACATTTTCTCCAAAATTTAAAGGTTAAAGTTTACGTTGTTTATACATTTTAAATGCTTGTAACTTTTTTTAAAATTAGAATATTTGAACTCGGTTTTTTGCATACGGTGTAGTTATGTATATGGAATATTACGAGAGTAAAAAAAAACAAATTGGATATTTTGGTTGATTTTTAGTTATTTTAAAGTCCACAGGCCCCTTAAAGTACTTATTCATCATCTATATTTTTATTGCTATTTTGTGTTTTTAATTCAATTGTATTACTTAACTGCACCATTTGATCCCACTCTGCCGATATTCTCTGTAACATCTTACGTTTCTTCTTTTCCCCATTTGCTAATCAGTATTGGACATTCGAGGGCTTTTACTGGATAAATTGTTATGAACTACTTGCAAAGTTCTTGATATTCTAAACTCATTGCTTGCATAATGTATGTTATTCATTAGGCACAATTTGCAAGTCAAATTTGGCTGTATTTGGGGAGCTTCGTGCACAGGTGTTTACTACCATTTCTGTTACAATTTCTAGTCTATAATGTTACATTTCTTTTCTATTTTTCTAAATTTCTACTACATTCTATCTACAAATTTCTATTCAAAAAAAGTCTCTATATACTTAGTAGTTTAATTAAGGCTTCTCAGTTATTTGAAACTTTGTAGAAACGTTTCTGAGACAGACGGTTACTTCTTATCATTCATATGATTATTGTACATGTTTTCTGGGCAGTACAGAAAACATTGTTGAGATTTTTCAGGATGTAAACAAAACTTTTATAAAATTAAACACTAGACCGAAAATAACACATTTCATCTAGCAATGAAGTCAGATGGATGCTTAACAAATCTAAAGTATCATGATCATGTCACGTCGTGCAAGCTACATAAAAAAAGAACCTCGTTTCGTTTTTTCTATTCCTCTTCTTATTCGGTTCCAACTAAATTATGAATTCTCCTGCCACTTTCGTAAAATGTTTTATTTTGTAAATTTCAGAAGTGTAGCATTTTTAAAAAATTGTTAGCATTTTAACTCTTTCAGTCTGTTTTCGATCCTGCTCTTGTTCATTTTCATTCACTTGTTTTGGAAGTATATAAATGATGGGTGGAGTGGAAGGGTTTAGAAAATGCTGAAGCGCCGATTGATTAATTGGAGCTTTAACTGAGAGATTCTCAGTGTGAGCTATCGTTTTAAATTGTTGTCTGATACTAGCGAGTTGTTCAGGATATAAACTGTAGTTTTTGTAAGAGTGTAGAAGGACCCAGAATACCTTATTTACCTACCAGTTACCCGCAGTAACTTCGATTTAAGTGAAAGTTTATTTAGTCACGGAGTCAACAGGACATATGCTTGTAAGAGTTAATTAAGTATCCACTCTTATTTTTATAGTTGTGTAAAGTTAGTTATTCTATTGTTCGATTATAATCTGCAGTAACTTTATTTTTTGTTATATTTCTAAAACTAATACAAATAAAAAGCGTTAAAAACATATTAACAAACTAATGCAAACTAATATAACTAAATGTTACTAACTAATGTAAAAAGTAAGAAACTGTTTGTACTAGTTTTGTATGTTAGTTATTTATATTAGCTTTGTTTCTATAAATTAACAAAATAATATAAAGAAAAATCTTAACAAGTTAATTCTTACTCTAATTTTTTGGTTGTATAAAGTTAGCTAGTATATTTTCCGATTATACTCTGCAATAAAATTTCTGTTTATATTTAGACTTTTAAAACAGAAAGTGAATTAAATTTAAATTGCCTATCTGAAAATTTTTAGATCTTAGTTTATGGTCCAAATATGTAGTTTGCTAAACGAGGGTTGACAAAACTGATAAGTAATTATTGAACCAGTTAACAGTCTTTACTGTGTGGGATGCAGATGCAAGAGACCTGAAGTGGAACGGTGTTTCAGACACTCGGCTGCCTGGCCCCAGTGCCAAACCTCGAATCGAACGATTAAAAGTTTCGAAATAATATACTTAATAATACGTTAAGAAATAAAATAATAAATTCGCATTATTAATTTTTTTAAATATATCATAAATGTAAATTAATTAGTTGAAGAAGATTGTTCAGGAACCTGATCGAACTGGAAATAAAAAGTACTTTAGCGCACAATGAAAGCGGTCGTAGTGGTAAAGTTTATACATGTGATGCACAATTTAAAAAGAATGCATGCCATAACAATGCAATCAATGAAAGAAAAATTATAAATAAAATGGCATTAAATACTAATTTCTCCATTATCATCCTGGCGTTAAGTACGGCCATGGGCCGAGTTTTACGCTGCTCATCCAGATAGTTATAGATCCCGAGATCAAGATGACTAAGTGTTCTCATTTTTACATGAAATCTTCTTGCAAGTTGGTAGTAAAATGATCTTATTTGGAAAATGCCAAGTTCTTCATTAATGACATTATTACAAACGTACCGGGTGCTTTGGAGATTTGCCTCAGAATACAATTCTCTGTAGTTTGAAGTTTTATTCTGTCAGATTGACAAGATTATGCTAAGAATGGACAGGCATAATGTAACATTGGCCGCAACATGAATTTATAAACGAGTAATTTGTTGTCAATACATATAATTTCGAGCAGTTAAGGGAATCGTTTAGCTTTACAACCTTGAAACTTCTGGAGCATAGACTGTATGTGTGAGGTCCATGGGAGAGAATTAATGAGGATCGCCCCGAGATAAGGACAGAGCTGTTACGTACAGTTACAGATGCTGGTGAATGTTCGTTTTTCTGCTGTTCATGACTCAGGTGCAAGAAACAAATGCTTCAATTTTTATTGCTGTTGATGCAAGAGGAGCAATCTGTGAAAAATATGTAATATTTTGTGTTCTAAAGAAATGACGCCGATGCTTGTTTTTGTAGCGGCCACTTCTGTTTAGCTTTTTGCGTGTGTTCTGAGACGCCGCCGAGAGATGTCAATTATTCGGCTTTCTGAATAAATAATAAGTTAGTGATACAGTCCACAGTGGTATTCTTGTTCTGTACAGTTCACTATGGTGTTTTAATTTTAAATATTAATTTAATTGAACTATTAACGGGCTCAGTTACGTTTCTGCAGGGCGCAGTAACAACACGAGGACAGAGCTGCTCATAGATATTCTGAGGGACGTCGATTTAAACACGAGAGGGGCCGTACGGACAAGCGAACTAATACGCACTATACGCAGGAAGGTAATATACCACACCTTCACGAAAAAACTTCGTGACAGAGTATCCGTGAAACCGGTCTTACAATTTTGATGTTTTGTAAAATGCTGCTTAAAGGAAACAGTTGAGAAAAATAACATCAAATCCAAAATCAAGTCATCAACATTTTTTATTATTGCCTTTTTAGAGGCAACTCTATAATCTCCGATTTTATATAAATTCGGTAATGGTTGTGCTGTCAAATCTAAATCTGAGCGATCACTTACCATTTGTAAGTTAATCGACAAGATGAATGCTGTAAAACTGCTTACGTTTTTGCTTACAGATCAGTTTCGGAAAGGGGTATTTTCAGTGATTCTTTCTCATTAACATGTGCACATCATTTTTACGTGCTAATGTTTCTTTCTTTGTTTTCTAATAGAGATAGCACGAATTTAAAATTTTCTGGAAACCGAATCCTAAACGTTTCTCCATATCTCTCGAATCTTCCATATGTCGCATCTTTCAAATCCTCCATAAATAATAATAATATATTTTACTTAACATCCAGCTTTTAATTAAAGCCAGATTTGAAATTTGCTTTTAATGAAAACTAGATTTAAAAATACAACATTTTAAAAAAGTCTGCTTCATTTTTAATAACACACAAATGAAATTTAATAAAAGAAGCACATAAGTTCTTGATGTTGATTTTATCAACATAATTTGACAGTAATATTTAAATCAAAGTAATTTTTATGCCTTTCTAAATTCTTTTAAAATAAGATTAGTTAATTAAAGTTTTTAAATATAAGTTTGCGATTATATTTTCTCTGCTTACCAATAGATGGAGGTAGTGTTTATTTGTAAACAAATGTGACACCATATTTGTGTATATGTAGTGGTTCATCTTTGCTGTTCGTGAATAAACGTTTCATAGAAAAACGCTCTCTGTTTATTATTTTTCTTCTGATGCAATTTGATTTATTAGGGACTTGTACATGTTCTTCAAATAGAATATATTATTATTAAGAGTATAAAAAGTAAGCATTATACATCGAATGATAAATTTGTAGAGTCATTTAGAAATTTTCAAAACCAGGAAACTCGATGACCTTTGCAGGCCGTAAATTCCGAAACTTTCGGTTCCTAGCAGGATTTGATTTCTAGTTACGCCATGAATGGCGCGGTAACAAGGGAGAAAATATTTAACATTGTCCACCACTTCAAAGGCGAATCAGGAGAAGGGAAATCAGTCGCCAAATCCTGGCGGTGACAAATTATCGTCCACCAAACTTTTAATTCTAGTATCACTGCAGAGTCATTAAGAAATTTTCGAAACCAGGGAGCTGAAGAAATTCTGGCGATACTCTCGCTAGGATTCTAACTCTCGGATGGACATTACGAGTGCTAGCAGGATCTGCCTTTGAATTACAAGGCAAGCGGTAAGGAGGGGGAAAAGACCTTAAGAATTCACTCCAGAAAATTAAAAATATGGAGAATGTGTTAGTCAGACCACGAGGTATTACTAGACATAAATTCCTTGAAATTGAAGAATAGATTTCTTACTTCAAGAATAACTCTGATCGACGTCAATAAACCATGTTTTCCAGTTTTTTATTTCAGTATTCAAAATACTCGAAAGAGAAAAATTCTAAGGTGGTTTAAATTTTTGAATGTCCGATTATTTTCAATGTTCGCAGTTTAGAATGCTTCATTTCTCTAACCTTCATTTGTTGCCTTTTAACATTACAAAACTACTGTAAAAGAGACATTCCCATATAATTTCGAAAACATTATCCAAAATTGCTTGTACAGGTAATTTGAAATGTTCAGTTCAATCTGAATCTGGTCATTAAAAACAAAAATGGGTAAAAATTCTAACCCCGTTCATTAGAATTAAATTTGTTACCAAATGTTTCTGTTAAATCGTGTTTTGTTTAATTACTATAGAAATTAATACAATTTCTAATATTCCAGAGAAACTTTGTGGTGCAGTATCAATCTTAAATTATTCTTTTAGAATCTTCATTTCGTGTAGCCTTCTAACATCAAATGTAATAGTCGTGTCTATCTATTCTCAAGATTTATGTATTTGCGCATTTGTGGTATATTAGCGAAAGGTTTACAAGTAAATTTATCCTACGTAGAGGTTACAGATGTGTCATACTTACAGATGTGTCAAGTCGTGAGTTAGGATAAACTCCCGCTTTACCTTGAAATATAAATGTGTGGAAAATTAAAAGAAATTGAAAACTATGTCTATTTTTACGAGCGGCAATTCAAAATTTCAAAATAGAAAAGTTCCAGTG
The DNA here is from genome assembly GCA_000611955.2 of Stegodyphus mimosarum. NCBI lineage: Eukaryota > Metazoa > Arthropoda > Arachnida > Araneae > Eresidae > Stegodyphus > Stegodyphus mimosarum. The sequence goes on from KK114557.1 coordinate 88,176, forward strand.
GCAGCAGAGTTTTGCGGTCTACCGTTATCTGAAGATTTCATGAGATGGGGATGTACGCCAGAATTCTAGCTGTTTGCGTCCCACTTTACTTCAGCACGCAAGAGAGCACTTTTAGTATGGTGCAGACAACATGCCCTTAGGACTAGATTTCAGTGGAAAACCGTGCTTTTTACAGACGTGTCAAGATTTTAGCCTGGACACTATTTTCGAAGTTCCTGAATCTGGAGACAGCCTGGAATACGATACCATCCGTCCCTGATTAGAGGAAAGGGTTTTTTCTCTATGTAATGGTTTGGGAAGGCATTAAATTGAATGGCCGCACACAACTGTATCTGTTTGACTGCTCAGCTGGTCGATGATTACGTGGAAAAGGAGAATGGCCGCATGGATTTATCAACCTGACTTCCCTACCTTAATCCTGTACAGCATGTCTGAGACGTTCTTGGGAGAGCAATTTCATCTCGTCATCCTCCTCCGAGAATTATTCCATGCTTGAAAACAACCTGGCTTCGGAAATGTGATCGATTGGGACACCTCAGCCTCCTGTCCAGTATGCCGTCAGGCTACGCTACCTGTCTGTTTGTGAGAAGGGACCATACCCCATATTAGACTCCTTTTCAGTTCGGTATCACAACATGGATTTTGGACATCTCACAATGAGCTTTACTGATAATCATGCGTACATAAAATAGCTTTTAAATGGCAGTTTACTTTCTCTGTTACAAATGTATACTTTTACCAAATTTTGTTAAAATCTGTCCTTTAGTCTTTCACAAATTCAATGTAATGAACAAATTCTCTTAATTTTGCGTAGAAGTGTAGGTGCACATTGGCCAACATCGTTAGCTGCGTTTCATTTTAAACAGCACAAAATTGGCGGAACAAAGACATCTACTTACTTTATGAAACTTGCATTTTTATATAAGATTTACGATTAACTTTACAATTGATGGACTATCTGTTTTGCAAAGCATCTTTTACCACGTAAAAGAATTTTAGATGATATTTGGAAGAAGAACTTGTCGCAGTATCTTATGCAACCTGTTTTATAACAGACAATAAAAACTGAGGAAAACTTTAAAATCTTTCGAACGTGATGAGCTACGCTGAATGGAATTACCTTAATTGGTCTTTCAAACCCTGAAATGAATCAAAGTTATAAACAAAATTCATTGGTATATATTCACAT
>KK114557.1:89422-133504 GCA_000611955.2 Stegodyphus mimosarum
GAAATAATAATCTTTACTAAAATTGTAATTAATGTCAAAACAGTGTAAACTTCGAACAAATCTCCAACCTGTCTCGAAAAAGAACGAAAATGTTTCTCTCTTGCGACAGAAATTAACGACAAATTTTGTTTAGTCCAAAGGGGCTTTGTCCCTGAAGGACTATTGTTTTGGTTTTGTGATTTTGCGTCGGAAACATTAAAAGTCTGAATCACTTTTCAAACTGCCGACACAAAATATTGCAGCCCTATATTATATTTAAAGAAATTAAATAATGAAGAATCTGCATAAATATATATATATATATTTCTCCAAATGTGATAAAGCAAAGGTACCTAGAGCCATCCAATTTTGAAGAACTTACGTTTCCACTCGAATATGCGCATCTGGAAGTCCGAATTTGGAATTTGCTTTATTATCTATTTCATATTTCGTAAAACTTTAACGAATTTTTGATGAACAAATTCAAACGATTTAAAAGCGAGCAATGGCAACACTCTACGGGGAAAAGAAACTTTTTATTTAAAGAGCGCGGAACTGTGCATCAGAAATTCTATCAGATATACTCATTTTAAAATTATTTTGCGATATTGCTGTTGAGCTGAATTTTATGATTTAAGTGCGATATTTAATAAATAAATGTAACCGACAAAACGTTAAAAAAAAGCCCGTTTGGACATAATTTAAAATCTTATAACTTTCAGATTTTTTTTTAAGTACCTAATCTGCAGTGAGTATGTTTTCCTCCGTAGCATTCCTAATATAATCCTTCGACTTCTTACCTAGGTCTGCTAAATAGTGTTTTACTCACTTAATGCTAAGTATTATTTATTTGCAAATACAGACAATTTGTGTTGTTGTTTTTGTAACTTATCTCACTTATTTGACAGTAACATCAGAACAAAGCCTTGAAATTCATTGTGGTAAGGAGTGCAAGATTGCGCCTGTCATTGGCAATAGCCTTGAACAACATACAGGTGACAATATGACTTTTGTCAGTTTCGCCCCCAATTTTGCTGGATATAACACCGGAGGGGGCGGGTCCGAGGATCTCGCACCCTTCTTCCCCTATCACAAACTTCTTAAAAGGACTTTCTTCTCGCCGCATATTTAGATTGCCCAAATACCGCACCATACACTATAAAATTAAACACCAGTGCCTTCTTCAGAATTTAAACCTGTGCCCTTCGGTATAGCAGGCTAATAATAATGAATAAGTTTTATGAAAAAAAAAACAATGGATTACACAATATCTGTTATATTCCTCTTTTAGCTCAAAAGAAATATAATTCCGTGAGGAAAAATCTAGAATACCCTTTAGGAAGGAACAAGTTCTTAGAAACAAAGTCGAGTGTCAAGAGAAGCTCTTAAAATGAGTAAATGCAAATCCAAAACCGTCAAAGCGTTTAAATTGGTTGTAAAATTTACTCTGCAGTGTACTTACTCTTTATAAGTTTTTTAACCTTTACTAGAAAATTATTTATCATACTTTCCTGGTAATGACAATGTTTAAATATCTGAAACAGGAAACTTCGTATCTGGAATACTATAAGCATTTCTTTTATTTCGTTATTAGTAATTTCAAGCATGAAAATATAAGTTTTTTCGTTTTTTAGCTTTTTCATAAGACTTAATAACTTGGAAGTGATTATTGTAGCATTATAGAATTTTAATATCGTTTCATAATTACAAATATCATGTTAATATACGTATTTGTTGGATTTCAAAGAAATAAAAAAAAATATTGAGGGCAAAATATATTTAGATATATTATCATCTAAAATAAAGGAGTACGGAGAACGCCCATCACAAAAGATATTAATTCGTATGGCATTTCGCCAAAACTTCTTTACTTAATAAGTGATAACTTATTAACTTATATACCATTTTGAACATTTAAAACTTAAAACAGTGTTGAGAGAAAATATTTTAGGAACTGAGTCATAACTTCAGATATAGTATGGGAAGAAACATTTAAAATTACAGGAAAAATAAGTAAGATTGTAATAAATAAATTTCACAACGCTCGATTATAGGAAAATAGGAGATTTAATTAAAACAATGAGTATTCCGATTTCGTTATTTCTTCGTAAAACTTCCAAAGCTCAAAATTTCTAATTTTCAACCAATTTCCAATTTTAAAACTCAAACTTTAGTAGCTGGCGCGAAAGCAAGTTAAACCTTAAAATAATATATTTTAGAACGAATAATAAATATGGTTAACAGAAATAACAAAAAATATGGCTACTTTGGGTAAAAAACTTCAAACGCTTCAAATCTTCGCTTCCAATCTTGTCTTCAAATCTTCTAACCCCCTCCTAAAAATGTATGTCGGTTGCTTTAATAAAAGATGATATACATTTAATAAATATATATCTAGTATCTAGGATAGGCAGACGCTATATATTACGAGCTTCTTTATTCTGATTTAAATTTATCTTTTAACGTTTAATACAAGTAATTGTCGTGATCAGATGTAGAAATAGTAAAGCAAAGCACTAAATTTATCTTATAAAAACGAATTGTCTTTCAGTATCGCAAAACCCAAGCAATAGTATATTGAGAATCGTACATGCGTTTAGTATTTTAACTAAGCTAAAAAAATCTTTCTTCATGCAACTTACTTCCCAGATTCTCTTTTATCAAATTAGTTCTTATTTTGACTGTACAAAGTATTTTGAACGAGAAAGTATTTAAGTGCGAGGATTATGAGAATAGTGCATTGTTAAAATTTTATCGAAGTAACAATGAAAATTATTTTGGGCCTGTAGATAACAAGCTGCCAGTTTACTCAAAGCAAGCTATAATTAAAATAATCAATACATATTGTTACGGATTTTGTACCTATTTAGCTATTTTTAGTAGAATTATAATTAAATTGTTTTATTTTCCCGTGCAACGCAGCGCGTGCCGAATTGTAAGTGAAAGCTACGCCGGAAAAGTAAAAATACAAGAGAGCGTGCATTTGACATTTAATAAATAGATATCTCGTAATTGCAGTTGTATCCAGAAAATAGATTTTACCAGAATATTCTCGTAATTAATTAAAAGGCTTATAAATGCCGGATTAAAACATCTCAGTTATACCTGTTTTAAGCGAAGTGTTGTTTATTTAGTGCTGTTATTGATTGTAGCGATTTCGCTGTGAGATCGAATTAGTTTCTCTGTATTTTAAAGAGAGTTCTGTTTAACGATTTAGCATTTCTAAATATAACTACTGTGAGATATTGTGAAATTGTACGAATATCTCTGAGGAAATATTTTAGCATTTTGTTTTATTTCTTGCGAAAAGAATGAATTTTATTAACTTTTTAACTACTTGTGTATTCAATTCATTACGAACCCGTACTCACGAAACAATATTTAATATTCATTTTTGAAATCATTAATTTTTAACTATGTCCAAATATTCGTCGAAAATAAGGCAACAACCTTATACTTCGTGCGAAACATAATGTAGTTGTGTGAACAAGGATTATGAAAAAGCAACAAAATACGATATCTATTTTGAAAAAGGAACTCTAATTCATAAATTAAGTTCTAGTTACTTTATAAGTTATTTCTCCCGCCTTCTTCGCATGCCTTCGTGGTGTAGTGGTCAGCATGCTCGGCGCTTAACCGAGAGGTCCGTGGTTCGATTCCCAGCGAAGGCATTGCGCATATTTCATCTCTCCTGTTTCGAAATAACTTAATGACTCTACAACTTTTGTAACAACTTGAATCCTTTCTGTTCATCATAAGCGATAAAATATATTTTGAATAAATTTACATTTTCATGTAAATTTATTCAAAATATATTTGAAATAATAGACTATAGACAAAGGCATTTGTTACTCATACTCACACTTTTCTGTCATTATTGTGACTTGACTAACTTGCTTGACATTAACACAGGATAAAGTTCTCGAACTGTGTCTTGATGCCGCTGGTTTAGACATTCAACATCGTCTGGGTAACAATACGAATTTCCCCACCTCCATTCCCAATTTTGGAGAAACCCTCTGGAGGATGGATCCGAGATTCTTCCTCTTCCACCAGCCTGTAGAGATGACCTTTGACTTTTAAATGTTCTTATCCGCAAAAACATTATACACTTATAAACATCCATGCATTTTTAGAGTCTCAAACCCGGGTGCAAGTCTGTGACAACTAGTTTGTTTCTCTACCACCATCGCCAATGGAGCGGCGCCGTAGTGTACTAAATAATTATTTGGGAACGAAATATAGTTGATATCATTGTTATAATCACTGAGCAATTATTTCGCAAAAATGAATTATACTTGAGATAATACTTACATCATTGCAACTGTGTACTGTTAAAAGGATATTTATACGCAACACAGAAGATATCTATATTCAGTCATCTTTATTGGGTAATGAGCTTAAATACTTGTAGAACATACATGAAAGCCCTGTTATTTTTGACACCCTCCTTACAGGATCTTATTCTTCTGATAATGACTAAGAACCTGTAAGCAAAATGAGGGCTTTTCTGCTCACTGAAAGTGTCAAGCTGGCAATCCTGCACATTTACGATCAATATATCATGGCAGTGTTGCGTGTGTCAAGACGGAACTAGTAAATATGTCCTTCTTAGAAAGGAAAATATGAAATGGAGTGCTTATTTCTATTATTGAAAGGACTATTTCGATTTCCAGAATTCATGAGCTAATTTCCTTAAAATCCATGATATAAAACGCATATTCAATAAAATAACGTAATAATATTAAATACATTAATGAAGATATTCTTCAATCTAATTCAATAAAATAAAAAAAAACATGTAACAAAAATTAATGTATTTACCGATATGTATAGAGATAGATACAAACATAAATATATACAGACACGGTACCTTAATACATATTTAATATAGAAATTTAATTTTAATTTTTAAAATCCTTTAATTTTAATTAGAACATCAGACATTTTTCAATCCATAATCGTTGTTTGTTTTTATCCTCAGTAATGTGCTTCAGGATTGTGTTTTTCCTATCGTATACCTATATTCAGACATATTGCATGCTTTCCTATTAATATTTTTAAATTTGTGCTATAATTCACAGCTCGATTGATTAAATATACTTATTTCATTATATACAAACATTATATCATGGCGCGTTTGTTATGACATCCATGGAAATAACGTAATAAGAATATAATTATATTTTTATAATGGAAAAAGAGAAAGTTTCATCCAATATATCAAAATAGAAATTTTCCAATAACAAGTGCCATTTAAACCATTTAAAGGAAAGAAATAAAATGAGCTAAGCGGGTAGCTAAATGCAGCTCTCAGCTCATTTAAAAAAGCATAACAACGGCGTAGCAATTATATAACAGACTAAGAGAATTCTTTCCGTCGAAAAAAAAAACAGCAATATTTTAAAGTCTTAAATTTTTGCTCATAAAGCGCCCTTTTGTAACAAAGTATTAACACACATATTTCTGTCATTTAAGTTTTGTGCAATCAATATGATTAATTTCAATAAATAAGTGTTTAAGAAATAAAGTAAATACATTGTGAATGCTATTGTCATGTATCTGGCTGCGGTGAGCCAATCAGCTGCCTGCCTCGCGGTAAGATGCCAGCAAGTGAGACAGACAAGAGTTGTCTGGTGAAAGCATGGTAGGGCGTGTACGCCTGAGTTAAAGAGTTTCGGTTTTTAGCCAGCGTGGCTGATTTCATTTGTAAGGTATTGAACACCTGTGTTTCTTCCGAGTTATTTTCTTTATTCATGCAATAATATCAAGTTCATGTAAATATTGTATATAAAAGTCGTGCTTTTATAATAAAGGATTAAATTTTCCAATAACGTATTGAGTCCCGTCTCTGCCATCCCGATAAGCATGGCAGCTATTATCGGGCTTTAACGGAAGTTTCCCGCCACTGCAAATATCATCTGTGCAAAAAGTTCGTGCTGGTGTATTTAATCATATTTTGTCAAATGATTTTTCGTATTTGAAAAAAAGAGACTTGCTTTAGAACATTGTGTTGTGAAATTTGTAAAAAAGATATCGTTATCATTTAAGTGCAAGGTGTCTGAAATGGAACTATCACGCTACCAGATTAGAGCCATCATTTACTTCCAGCTTTGTTGCAAAATGTCAGCTTCAGAATGTCATTAAATCATATGTTCTGCTTTAGGTACTAATGTTGTGTCATAAGATACTGTGAAGATTTGGTACTGAAAGTTCAAAAACATGGACTATGGCATTTAAGAAACAGAGCGCTGTGGAAGGGCTACTGGTGTTGATAAGGGCCCCTGCGAAAACTTGTGGAAGATCAGCTTGCTAACGAGTTAAACGTTATTGCCATGTCCGTTACTCGCACTATGCATCCCATAAAGTTGATGTACACGTTTAATCGTTGGGTGCCGCATGAGCTGACTCAAGCAGATGAGGATAGAAGTATTAAAGCTGGCATTAATCTGGTCGAATATCAAGGCAAGGACAAAATTCTGGAGCTGATGGTCACTTGTGATGAAAAGAGGATTTAATTCAACATCACAGACCGAAAAGGGGTTTGATCTGCGATTGGTGACTTCGTCGGCTACGTCGCAAAGCGGAACTTGATTAACAAAAAGATCCTGCTTTGTATCTGGTGAAATTGCCGCGGTATTATCCATAAAGAGCATCTGGAAAAATTAAAACCCTCGACAGTAAGGTACACAGCGAGATGATACTCCGTCGTGACGCTGCTGTCAAGGCAAAACACAAAGCCGAGTTACGGCGCAAAAAGGTAATGTTCCATGACGGTAATACAAGACATGTATATGCATTCAACGGCTGGACTCCGTACGCCAGCGTTTCTCAACCTTTCATTATTCGCGGCCCAGTTTTCAATCCTAAATTTCATTGCGCCTCCCCCCCCCCCGCATAAACCACATCTGGCATTTTGCCAAGCGGACGTAACCAGATGAAGCGAATGGAAACAGAAAAATTTAAATATTATATTTGAATTGAAAGCCAAACAGGTAGATAACGTTAAAAGAATATGAAAGTACAAAAATTCGTTAATAAAAGTTAACCTAGACGGGATGAGCTAAATTTAGAAACTGGGAATACTTATTTTGGGAATAATAAAACAGAAGCATGACTAAAGAAAAGAGAAAAAATAAGTAATATGGTTCGTGGAAGCCGTTTAGAGCATGCGCAGAGCAAATGTTTTCTCATAGGGTGAAGGAAAATTTTCGATAACGCAAGTTTCAATTCTCATTCGAGTCGATCGCTATCGAATCTATCGTATGTTATTTTTATTTTTTACTCAAAAGCAATTAGCAATAATTTATAAAATCGTCTGCATTATTTCTTTCCAGTTTGTTTTGGAATTTTTGTGTTTTTTAGTTCCTATCGTATGTTATATATGTTTCGTGTTAATTGCAATTCGCCATATTAAATATTCACGGCAGCAGATTTATGCAGACTCACGGATAATTTTTTAAGTGGGCGTAAGCGAGCTTTAGACGATAGTCAAGCATCAACAAGTACACTGACGAGAGTGGTTCCGAAAATAAAGTCAAGAAAATGTTCTCAAGAATACTTAAATTTGGCGTTTACCAGTACTGAAGTAAATGCAGAAGAAAGGCCCATGTGTATCATTTGCTCAAAATTGTTGGCCGCAGACAGCATGAAACCTAATAAACTTAAAAGACATTTGGAAACGCTTCATAGTGAGTATGTCAACAAACCAAGAGAATTCTTCGAATTAAAATTAGAATCATATAAAAAGCAAAAATAATTTTTAAAGAAACATTGTCTGTGAATAAAAAAAGCTTTAATTGCATCCTACAATGTTTTATATAAAATAGCCAGATGTAAAAACCTCACACCGTTGGTGAAGAGCTTATTTTGCCAGCAGAAATTGAGATTGTAGAAACTACGTGTGGTTTCAAAACAATTGCAGTCCATACCTCTTTCAAATGATACTGTTGCTCGTCAAATTGGAGACAACAAGATGTACAGTGTCAGCTTTTCTCGTAGTGGCGTGACAAATTGTTTTCAATACAGCTTTATGAAGCAACAGATAGTAATAAAGATGCTCTTTTCATTGCCTATGTTTGATTTTGTGATAATATGTCAGTAGTAGAAGTACTTTTCTGCAAACCAGTAGAACTCAAAGCAACAGCGTTCGCATTATTTGCTATTTTAAATGATTTCATGAACCAGGCAAACATACAATGGAAACATTGCGTCGGAATATGCACCGATGGTGCTCGTTCATTATCGGGCACATTCCAAAGTTTAAAAGCACTTGTAAAACAAAAATCCGCCTCAGTGCGTCTGGACACATTGCGTGATCCACAGAGATTGGCTTCCACTTTGGCTTCCAAAGAAATGAGTCCTGGTCTGAATATTGTGTTAACTACGGTTGTAACCTAAATTATATCAAAATGAGACCCCTAAAATCGAGAATCTTTTCCACACTTTGTAAAAGACAAGGATGCAATACATTTAGCGCTACTATTTTATTGCGAGCAAGATGGTTATCACGTGGGAAATTTTCGCAACGTGTTTATGAATTAAGAGAAGAAATCGCCATTTCCCTAAAAGAAGAAAACAGACCGGAAGCTGATAATTTTCGCGATCGTTTATTTGTGATGAAATTGAGCTACTTGGTCGACCTATTCGAGAAATTAAATCACTTAAATCCTCAACTCCAAGGAACAAATACACATATGTTGGATACAAGCGATAAAGTAAATGCTTTTTGTAGAAATTTGGAATTGTGGAGCAGAAGCCTAACAATGTTTTCAAATGTGAATGATTGTACTAAAATTTGCAAGGCTGAAGAAGAACATGTAAAAGTTGTTTTTGTAACCACTGAAAATCATTTAGCCATGCTGGCAAAGAATTTTAAAAGGTATTTCCTTGCTGACGACAAACTGATTGCAAGTTACGAGTGAGTTAGGGATTCATTTCATAAGACTCCCGAAGGACTCTCAATCGATGAGGAAGAAGAATTCATAGACTTCACGGCAAGTGGCGAAAGCAAAAGACAATTAAGTATTAAATCACTATCCGAATTTTGGTCCGGAGTAGAGGATTATTTTTCTGCACTAAAAACAAGGGCATTTCGCATTCTATTATCATTTTCAACATCCTACCTTTGTGAAACTGGATTTTCTGCTGTGGCTTCTTTGAAGGCAAAATATAGATCTCGGCTAAATATAGGAACAGAACGGAGAGTGGCTATTTCTAATATTAAGCCTTCCCTCGAAAAACTTTGTTCTGCAAGACAGGCCCAAGGAAGTCACTAATAATTATTAAATTTGTTTTTAATTTTGTATTATTTGATTAAGTAAGTTTTGATTTTTTAGAGTTTGTTTTACTTTAATAAATTAATTATTAAATATGTCGAAATGTATTTTGTTTTTTATGTGTGCTTTCCTTACTTGCAGTCAGTTAATCAATTTTTTTAAATAATATTTTCGCTTGGAAATTCTCGCATCCCCTTCTCCACCCAACATATAGCCCGGTCATCGTTCTTTAGGAATTCTACATTGCTTCACGCCTGCAGCTACATCTTACTGGTGCTACCTTCCATTCTGCAAAAGACTCCTGAAATGAGGTTGATTTGTGTTTGTACTCGCGACCATGAAGTTTCTGGACTGGTTCTTCGAAAAACTACTAAAACGTTGGCGGAAAATCATAGATTTAGGTGTTGATTTCTACCCGCACTAAAGATACTGCTTTCATGTTTTTTCTTTATTAAGAACGTTTTTGGCAGAAAACTTTCACTACAACCATATTTGTTTTATTTTAATTACTCAAAGACTAGTCATGTGAAAGCTATTCAATGCCTGTTCTAAAGCAGTGCAATATTTTATATTTTTCTGTGATAAGAAAACATACCTTTCTATATTGTCTTTATGTTATCATATTTATACCTAAATGCTTAAAACTTAAATATGACTGTCATAACATAAAGACAAACTTCTTTAAGCATGAATTCTTGTGCAATTTACTGAAAACGGCATCAATGGGCTGTTGCAATATTTAATGGATGATTAATAAATTCCAGCCGTAAGCAAACCTAAACAGTTGGAAGCATTCTTCGAGATCGTTGTTTAAAAAAATCTGATGTAGGCACCATAAGACTTCCTTGTATGGCGTATTAAATTATACAAAATTTTTGCTGCACTTCCTTTAAACATATTTCCTCAAATTGTATTAGAGCTATGTTTCTCATTCAATTAGTTCAGTTCTCACTTAGCGGCAAAGCAAAAATACATAAAATCTCAAAACATCTTCATTAAAAATTGTAAAATACAGGAAAACATAAAACACCAAATATATTTAAATCAGTTAAAAAAATAATTTTTACAATTAAAATTAGAGTTTCTATGCAAAAACAAGCAATTCGGCCAGCGGGTAAAAAAGCAGATTTTTCGGCGGGCAAAACTGAAAGCTTACTTTTTGTCCCTCTCTGCTTAAAGACACTGAATGCGCGAAAACTGACTTAATTCAATAGCTTACTGAGTTTCAAATGCAAAAAAATGGTGGTTAGTTATTCTTAATTCACCAATAAAACTTTTAAATTGTTAATAATTCTACAACTATTGCATGCAGATTAACTAAAGTCATAAAATCCGTAACCGGAACATAAAAGCCACATAAAACTAAGGTCACAGCGCGAGGTAGCACAGTGAGAATATAGATACGAAAAAAGGAGGTGCACAGCTACATGGGATAGCAGTTCCATATAGAAAATTTCAAAGTTCTACGGCTACTCCTGCCAGGCGTTATACGAGTTGTATATGTACGTACGTACAGACGTCAAGAAAAATGTCTGCTGAATCCATTTTAAATCCATTTTATAATCCATTTTGGGGAAAAAAAACAGTGTTTTATTCTGTTCCTAAGACATACGTCACACAAAAATATCGTTCAAATGGTTTCGAGACCAGTTGAAATGGATAATTTCGTTGAAACATGATAGCCAAAATTTCTCGCGATTACAATACTTCCTTCACTTCGTAAAAGTAAAACAGGAGGGGCCCGAGGAAATATGACTAGTAGTATCTTCAGATTCATAGCGAATGAGAACATATTTAATGTATATTCTGAAGGATTATTTTATCATGTAAGCTTCCTTCAAGACACGTTAAAATGAGGCTTAAAAACTACTTTCATGAGAACTGTAAGCTCAGTTGTCCCGAGTTATGAAAGCCTAGCGTGAAACTCCTTATGATAGCTGTGCAAATGACACATTGTTTTAAATTTAATAAAAAAAGTAATTAAAAATTTTAAAAAAAGAAAATCTGAAAGGCTTCAGATTTTAAATTACGTCCAAAGGGGCGTTTTTTAACAATTTGTGTGTAACCTTCATTTATTAACTATCGTTTTCTTCGCACTTGAACCATAAAATTCAAGCGTAATATCACAAAATGATTTTAAATTGAGCATATCTTTAGAATTTCCGATACAGTCTAATTTGTTTTATTATCGATTCATATTTTATATTAAATTTGGGCTTCCAGATGCCCATATTCGCAGTAGGATTATTACATCATTCAAAATTTAATGGCTCTAGGTACCATTGTTTTATCACAATGCGAGAAACATACATTTATAGATTCTTCATTATTTAATTTTATTTTAGATTCTTCATTGTTTAATTTCTTCAAATATAATACAGGGTGATAACATTTGGTGGCATGAATTTGAAAAGTGAAACGGGCATTCAGAGTCATTCAACGCAAAATCGCAAAACGAAAATAATAGTCCTTCAGGGACAGCGCCCCTTTGGACTAACAAGTAATTATATTTTGAATACAAATTTTTCAGTTAATTTTGGAATATATGATATTATTTTTATATATGAACTTTGCGTATATTTACAAATAGTTTATTTCCATGACATTATTTATTAAATTGTTACTCGCCATCTAGCAGAAGTTGTTCAATATGTTAAAAACGCTTTGAGAAACAACAGTTTTTGTGAAAGAAAAATTAATCTTTGACATGATTGCATACAAAGTAAATATGAAAATATCATATTCTACTGGAAACGCGCTTAAAAAGTATGTATGAAAGTATACTAAATAAACATTTTGAGAATTTTGAATGAAATGTTTAATGATAAGCCTTCATGAATGCGTGTGAAATATTAGCTCTACTGAAAGGAATTTTACGCGGTTCTACGAGGTAACCAAAATAAAATGTTTTGGAGAAGTGCTTTCATTTTTGGCGAAAACGTGCTCTAAAATGGAAATAAATCATTAGATATTGAAACAGGCGTTGTTTAGTTATCAGCTGATTACAACACGAAATAGTGCTAGCGGTAAAACATCACGTCATCAATACTGAGTGTTATGCGAAGCGCAATTTGCAAAAACGTGTACTGAAGTGTTTGCTCAAGATTTTAAGAATGGAAGTGTCTTGGAAAATCTTCCTTCAAAATATGCATTTGGAATCTTACTGATAAAATGGAACGAAATGGACTCTGGCGAAAGGCAGTTCTGTTCATCAACAAGGATTAATTTAGTATCAGAATTATATGCATTTTCCAGGCTAGTTTAATTTTGGCCACCCTGTATAATTTCCGAATACGAGTACATAGCTCTATGGATTTAAATGCAATTCAAAATATAAATGTAATTAAAAACTACCGTTTGACAGCGAATTTTTGATAAGTTTATGTTCGAATATTAGATAATTAATAACAGCTTAACCCAAAACAACAAATATACTCATTCGAACGAAAGACTAGGTAATTTTACAGAATATAATCGATTCCAAGATGTTAATATTTTCAAGAGATTAAGTTTATCGCCGATAACAAATATGACCTCACTATTCTTACAGAATGCAGCTCTTGATGACACTTTTGTTATCTTAAAATTTCTTCTTCAATATAAACATAAAGGAAAAGGGAGATGTCACTATACGATACATAAGATATGTATCGTCAGATCCTTAGATATACTTATCAGCTTTTGATGAAATATTTCACTCATGAATGGGTCTTAGTCAACCTTAATCTGAGCAACATTTACGCTCTGTCAAGTCCAAATCCCCTGATCTGATTAATTACGCCCTGAGAAAACGGAGCTTTGTTCCTTGCATTCATTCCGCCTTTATTGTTCAACGTCTCCGTCGGCGATTAGCTCCTCAACTCTTCAGCTCAGAACCAGCGGATAGGATTACGTTGCTTCTATGTTAATGCCATCTGGCTTCAAGGGGAAGTATATGGCTTGGTAGAAACGAAGCGTTAAAACGATTACTACTACCTTCTACCTTCTCCAAGACAACCGTACGTAAACAAAGAAATGAAGAGTAACACGAATGATATTTGCATCAAGTACGAAACATGTCTCAATAATTTTACAGAAGTCCGCTTTTCGAAACGTTAGAAATTGGTTGAAATTTTTTGCTAAATTTATTTAATCCATTTCTAAAATATTCATCGTTGGTGATAAATTTTTATGCATTGGGGAGAATACCAAATTAATGAACGTAAACAATTTCTACTTCGCATTAATATTTAAAATTTATTCACTGATAAATTAAATAAGTTATCTCAAATGCACTCCAGACTTTCCCTTATGCGTAATGTAACTATGAGCTAATTTTCTTCAGTACGTCCTCACGAAATCTTATATTCCTAAACCGTTGGCTCTCAGCCTCATGCAGCACTTTCATCATTACTATACGATTACCCTCTTCTTCGTTTTCAGAAACTTGAAAAATACCTACACATAAAAGATAAAAATATGCAAAACAAACTTCTAATTTTGATTGACAATAACCCTTTTTATTCTTCATTTTAATTTGGGTATTTTTTCTTTCCATCCTAAAAGTAGTAACTGCTGTAACTGTAATTACATGTCTGCTTCTTCAGAAATATATTTAACAAGTTTTTCGATACCGACGCAAAAAAAAAAACCTTTAAAGAACAAGGCGTTAAGGCGCCTATTTTATTTGTGTTAATGAAAAATGCGTGTTAACGAGGAATAAAGAGGAAATAATTGATTCGATAATTTTCTGCAAGTTTCTTCTTTATGCATCTACGACGAAACAGCTTTTCCAAGTTATTACATGCATTTATTTAAATTTAGATTATTTTTAATGTGTTTTGTAACTTTAAACAAGGGTAGAAAATATTAATAAATATCAAAACGTGAATATGTATAGTTGTCTGTATTAATAAACTAAAGCCAGATACTTAAAATATAAATGTGGGGATAAAACGATGAACAAATTAGCTAACGAAAGACATTTTAATTAGACAAACGATTATTACATATATTTAACATTTACGAGAATTAAAAAGTGATTCGTCAAAGTTTTTAACAGAAGCAGCGTCTCTGCTAACACGTCCATTCGTCTATCATGTCCAAAAGAAAAAAGGTAATTCCCCTCATTTTCGCTTGGCGCCTACGCAGCTCGTAGTAGTAGAGAAAATGACGTCACAGCATCTGGATTTCATCACGGCTCCAAATGATCGGCACTACATTCTCGGCCATCCTAGGGTGGACTGGCCCTCCAGGACACTGCAAAATACAACAAAACAAAAAAAGCAACAAACAAGGATATACAATAACAGAAATAAGTGTTTACGAAAATTTTAAAGCGCTGTCCATTTCTTGAGGAATTCGGCACATGTGGTAGTGTACATGGGTCCCTCATGGCACCCTTCCTTTATTACGTCATAGGTGTTGCCACCCTTAACTTTCGTGATCTTATAAGGTCCGAAATACTTTGCTCTTAATTTTAAATGTGGTCCGAATTGAGTCCTTTTGATTGCCACTAAATCACCAACTTTGTACGGCTGTGCTTGTCTTCTTTTGGCATTATATGTCTTTTTATTTTCCTGTTGGACTTGGAAAATTTGTCTCTTGGCTTGCTTTCGTAATTCTTCTCTTTGGGACTCGAATTGAGATTGAAACTCACTTTCTATCAGTTCTTTGAGCTGATCGGTGCCCTTACTGTTCATTTTGGTACCGAAGAGTAATTCGAACGGAGTGGTGTTAATGCTTCTTTGATATGTTGAGTTAAGCGTTCTCTGAACTTCATGTGTATGTTTATACCATTCAGTTGGTTTATTTAAGGACAATTTTGCTAAGACTGATATAATGACTTGGTTGATCCGTTCGACTTGTCCATTTGCTCTCGGGAGGCCTGTAGTGATTAGATGATGTTTAATATCTTCTTTAGCACAGTAGTCAGAAAACTCACTGGAAGTGAAAGCTGTTCCTCTATCAGAAATGATCTGACAAGGGCTTCCAAAAATGGCCTTCTGATTCTCTAACTTCGCTATCACCTCGGCTGAGGTCGTAGATTTTGTTGGATAAATCCAAGTAAATTTGGTAAACGCGTCGACCACTACTAATATGTGCTTGTAGTTTTTATGGGTACTTTCCAGAGGACCCAAGTGATCTATGTGATAGGTATGCAAAGGAATGTCCTCCTTGAATCGCGGATGTAAAAATCCTTCTTTTTTCCCTGTTTTGCGATTTATTAAGATACAATGAACGCAACTGGCGATAACGTTTTCTATCTTCTGCCGAAGTTTGGGAATGAAATAATATTCATTCAGGTGTTTCTCTGTATGCTTGATACCGGTGTGCCCTTTCTCGTGAGCATCTTTTATAATTTCAGTCTGCATACTTTCCGGTACAACTATTAATTCTTTGCCGTCAATAAACTTGTATAGTATGCCATTTCTATTACAGTAATTTTCATAACTTGAGGTTTTCAATAATTCTTTAATGGCTTTTACTTCAGTGTCATTTTCTTGGGCAAGTTTTAATTTAGGTAGGATATTCTCAACAGAAACACATAAAACGTTTAGAGGAGCTCTACTTAGAGCATCTACATGTGGCATTCTAACACCTTTACGATGTTCTATAACATAATCGAATTCCTGTAACAACAAAGCCCAACGAGCAACACGCGTCGCTAAATCTCTTTTCTCCATCGTCCTTTGAAATGCTGAACAGTCCGTCACTATCTTAAATGAAATTCCCAAAAGGTAAACACGGAACTTTTTCAGTGCTTCTACGATCGCGAGGACCTCCAACTCGTAACTTGAATATTTTTTCTCTGCATCAGATGTTTTCCTGCTCATAAAATAAGTGGGGTGAAAACTGCTGTCATTTGGGGGTTTCTGCATTAGAATCGCCCCGTATCCTTCTATGCTGGCATCTGTGTGTAGTTCAGTTTCATAATGAGGGTTATAAATTGCAAGTACAGGCTTCTCAGCTAGCGCTGATTTCAAACGATTGAATGCAATCCTTTGTTCTTCACCGAATTCGAACTTATTACCCTTTTTTAGCAGGTCGCTAAGTGGCTTGGCAATTATAGAGTACTTAGGAATAAATTTTCTGAAATACCCTGTCAATCCAAGAAAACTCTGAATCTGTTTTAAATTAGATGGTTTCGGGAAATTCATAACGGCTTGCGTCTTCAAGGTGGATGGGAAAATTTTACCCTCTTCTATGACATGGCCTAAAAAGTCAATTCGTTTCTTTAAGAACTGGGATTTTTTAAAATTTATTTCCAACCCGTATTCCCTTGCTAGGTTTAAAACTTGACTCAGCCTCTCGATTCCTTCTTCGTATGAAGCGGACAAAATGATGATATCGTCCATGTACGGCAAAACGATTCCATCGTTAACTAACGGTCGAAAAATGGTATTTATGAATCTCTGGAATACAGCTGGTGAGTTACAGAGTCCAAACGGCACTTTCAAAAACTGGTACTGCCCTTCATGCGTAACAAATGATGTGTACTTCCGACTTTCCTTTTCGACGTCCACGTGAAAAAAGCCATTTTTGAGATCAATAGTGCTGAAAACACGTGCTTCTTGAAGGCGGTCTAGGATATCCTCAATCAGGGGAAGAGGAAATCTATCCTTTACGACAACTTTGTTTAAACGACGATAATCAACGCAAACCCTTGGTGTCCCGTCTTTTTTTTTAACGATGACCAATGGGCTGGAATATTCCGAAGAACTTTGTTCTATAATTCCTGACTTTAGCCATTCAGATATTTGGGTTTCAACAATTTTCTTTTCCGAAAACGGTAATCTACGCGGTTGATGCGATACTGGCTCGTCATTTTTAACACAAATTTTTAATTGTATGTCCGTAGATTTGGTCTTACGTGGCATATAGTTCGAAACTAACTGTTGAACAGTCTTTTTAAAGCAGTTTGGAACACTAGGTGCAATGTTTATTTCGTTTTCGTTACTGGCTAGGTCAACAGGTAAAACAGACACAATATTTACTTCCTCCACATCCTGTGACTTATTTTTTATGGTAACCCCATTTTCGTTTATTAGTATTTCACCTTTCAATATTACGTTTAAGCCTAAAATGGCCTCATGTGTCATCACATTGTTGTCTACAACATAAATATCTGCAGTACACTGGAAATCATTAATTTTAATATTACCTTTAAAGAAGCCTAGAGGTTTTACTTGACATTTACCGAACCCACTCAGCGTTGAGCTTACGGGCACTAGCCCTTCGATATTCAGCTTATCAAAAATAGATCTACGTAACAAAGTAGTTTGACTTCCTGTGTCTATTAACGCTGTTACATATACATCATTAATTTTTACTTCTTTAGTCAACTTCGAGACTACTTCAATATTCACGTTTGCTACTTCTGGTTTCGAGTTCGTATTTGAGCATTCGAAACTTCGGTGCCCAAATTCTTTACATTTAAAACACTTGACGCCCTTATCTTTATGAACACATTGTTTAGAAATATGACCGCTTTCACCGCAGTTGAAACAGGTTGTATTACGTTTAATCTCAGGAATTGTTCCTCGACTATCGGTTACGTTACGCTTTGTTTGGTTAGCAGAATTTTTTGAGTCATATTTATTTCTAGATTCATTTTTTTGTTTACTTTCAAATTTTGTTTTTGACGTTCGCAACTTTTCCTCATCATCACATATCTGTTGATAAAGCTTCAATTTATTCTTAAAATCAGTTAATGTTTGTGACCCATACAAGCAAGATTTTTTAAACGCGGAGCCTGGTATACCATCTATAACATATCGTATTAAAGCAACATCTTCAATTTGACCATTTTTAGCAATTCTCTTCATATTTAAAAAAAACTCATCAAACGTTTCATTGCTCTTCATTTTTTGTTTTGATAATAACTCATGCAGTTCGGCCGAATTGCAGCTGGAACTGAATTCATCAAGAATAGCATTCTTAAATAACTGCCATGAGTTCAACTTTGGTTCACTAAGAACAAATAATTTTGCTTTGCCTGTCATCAGACGTTTAGCAAAAATCAATTTCTGCAAATCATTTAATTGAAGAACAGAAGCTGCATCTTCAAAACTTTCGACCCAACTACTGACATTTTCGTGGCTTTGGCCATCGAATTGAGCAACAAAAGATTTGATGTCTTCAATAGTAACATTTATATTACAATTATGAAATACATTCGACTTGTTTTCAATTGTACTAAGAGTATTATCATTAGCACATTGGGAAGGAAGTTGTCTCACTGTGGCACCAGAATTGTTTCTTAGTTTCGTTTCATCTTGAACATTATCATTTATTTCATTTTTATCCCCACCGTCCTCACCCTCTAAGTCACTTTCATTTTCACTTTCTTCTAAAATTACGTTATTTTTAAGCAATTCTAAATTATTCAGATAAGAAACAATTCGGGTCGCTAAGTCATCTTGTGTGCCAGAGCTATCAATGCATAAAACATTGGCAATGGAAATTAATTCATAAGCCTGAAAATCTTGTTTGACGTTTTCTAGTTTTTTATTAAATTCTTTACTATTCTCTGCTAAAGAGAAACCACTAAATTGTCTTAATCTTTTTCGATTATTTCTGTCGCCTACATCGTTAAATATTATTTTGTGTAATAATTTTATATTACATGTTTTTTCCTTTTTCAGGACATCTTCCATTCCCGGCACATCAATTAGAAACATATTTAATAAAATTGAGAAAATCACTCACTTCATATAATGGTAATCCACGATGTTCCAGAAGCAGAGACAAAACAAAGTGCTTCCATAACATCCAATAGATGACAAATGGTGTGAGTACAAACAGATACAAACAGATTGTCCGATGTATTTTTGGCCACAATTCAAGTCTTGACACTTGACATCGAGTTTTATTAAGAATTATTCCACAGTTTTTAATAGCGCTGCACACTATTTAATCACTACTACGCAGTTTCGTTTCAGGTAAATTAGCATACATTCCTATGAGTTTGACGAGGTTTCTGTTCGGAACACCGCTCATTATACATCGTAAAATAGTCCAGCACAGCAACAGTAAATCTTCAAAACCGGTAGTAATTCAGGAAATCAGCTAAAATTACAGTTCCTTCGAGTGCTAAATCCCACTTCTGAGAAAATTTTGTGGGCATAAAACGATGAACAAATTAGCTAACGAAAGACATTTTAATTAGACAAACGATTATTACATATATTTAACATTTACGAGAATTAAAAAGTGATTCGTCAAAGTTTTTAACAGAAGCAGCGTCTCTGCTAACACGTCCATTCGTCTATCATGTCCAAAAGAAAAAAGGTAATTCCCCTCATTTTCGCTTGGCGCCTACGCAGCTCGTAGTAGTAGAGAAAATGACGTCACAGCATCTGGATTTCATCACGGCTCCAAATGATCGGCACTACATAAATAAAAGGCTGAGCCTTAGGTCATTCTTGCATATTTTAGAGCATTGTAACTGGAAGAATTCCGAATATTTCGAAAATATTAATACATTTTATAGAAAGGCTGATGGCTTTATTTCTTAAGTTTAAATGTTACTACAGTAAGAGTTTCATTTGCTTCATTAAATACGTTTTAATAAAACTACTTAATAGAAAATAAGTTAGAAAATAACTACAAAAATTAAACTTATATTTGTAAAATTTAAAACATCTAGTTCCTCGATTTCTTTATAAAAAAATCAGTTCCTCACAAAGTTTAAATAAGATAGCGTAAGATAAAAAATTATTCCGTTTTGTTGATAATATTATGAAAAAGCTGATTTCGTGTGTTTTCAAGAGCCTTTATTTTTATAGTAACCTAAATATTTTTTTGCAAAGATATGCAAAATTTTAAACAATTTCAAGTACTATACAAGTGCACATAAAACGAATTGATCTAAAAGGTGCTCAGAATAAAACGCAGAATGATAAAGTTTTACGGATGTCAAAACACTTGTACTTGTCAATAACAGATTATTTTCATATAAACTCTAGAGCTAAGGGCACTAAAACCTTTGAACTTCTGGAGGAAAACAAATATGGACAAAATTTCCTTGCAGCCATCAACAACAGAAGATTTTTTTTTATCGGAGCGTGCCTTACCAACAATTAACGGATTTCGAACGAGGCCGCAGGTATGCGAGTGGGTGGACTTTCGCATTGAGAAATCGCAGCCCGATTTGCCCCGTAGTGCTACAATAGTGATGCATGTTAGGAAGAAATGGACAGAGAAGAACCAAGACGAAATCCTGACAGTGGGGTACGCAGTAGCACAACGGCACTGGACGACAGACAACATATCCGCATGGTTGTGTACAGCGTCCTGTCGTATGTTAACACAACGCTGGAGCACGGCCACAGCTTTCGTGTTCTCTAGTTCCACGGTTTGTAGCCGTTAGCTTCAGTATAAAATATTTGCAAGTGCTGGTGTACGCAGAATTCCTTTATCGCTAAATCACACACGCCTCCGACTTCAACAGAGTGCGTGGCGTGCTTTGTGGCAAAAAGTTGTTTTCGTGGAAGAATCTCGCTACAATCTGGAAAACAATAATGGAAGAGTACACATCAGACATTACAGAGCGGACCGTCTGCTCTCACAATCTGCTATACAGCGTCATACGCACAAACGCCTGGCATCATGGTGTGGGGAGCTCTTGGGTATAATTTGTTAATCCCATCTAGTGCAGACTGCGGGCAAATTCAGCAGCGAATCGCTACAAAAGGGACGCTGGGAAGCCAAAGGTTCTCTCCATTCTTCGACTCATTCTGGGCACTGTATTTTAGGAGAATGATACCGTGCACATGTTTCTCAGGCTTCACAAGACTTCTTTACAGCAGTACAGGTTTCTCTTCTTCCATGGACTGCTTATTCCATGCTCAATGAGATATACCTCTCATTGAGCATGTCTGATACTTCATCGGTCGGCGACTCGCTCATACAACTAGTGGGGCACACACTAAGACTGAAGTTTGGAGTCATATAGAACCCATATGAAATGCCATTCCCTGGGATTGCATTAAGAACTTGTATGACTTAATGCCACGACGTGTACACGCTCTCATCTCTCAGCGTAGCGAGCACACAAAGTACTGGTTCCCGTCGTTTGTTTTGCTTTTTGTCTTGTAAATTTGATCAGTTATTTGTGCCACTATCAATAATATGTGAAATAAATTTCATTCATTTCCGACAATTCCGTCATGGTGTTAAATTTTTCACAAACATTAGTGTATATTTTTTTTCATAAAAGGAGATCATGTTCACAGAATAGTTTTCGTATTCTTGAAAATGTGGCAGACTCAACTGAAAATTGCATAACCTGAATATTTACATAATTTAAAACACTATCGGCTTGCGCGCCGTATACGTCTCTGAAAGCAATTTTGTGCGGTCCGCGAACATAACTCAGTTCTGCATTTGATGTTAATACCGTGTTGTTGTGCATAGCGTTTGGGTAGAATTAGATATAGCATAAATTCATTGTATAATGGGTTGCATTATGATGTTTATTAGGAGAATATAAAAGAACTAACAGTTATTACATTCCAACCGAGCTCAAAGCTAGCTTTGATTCATACATAACACATATAATTGTGCTCTAACAGGTATGCAAAAGAAGCTGAGAGAAAAAAAAAAGACATCAGTCCTTGCGTCTCAGGAAATCACATTTTAAAATATAAATATAAACAAGTTTAGGGGCACAGAGATATGGACAGTGAATCGATTATCATTGTTTATTGTCAAATTTAGTCCCTCTCAAAACGTTTTTTCTGAAAATTTGGAAAGTTTTCTTTATTGATTTGTGTTTAGTTTATGTTAAATGCGAGTATTTAGTGATTAATTCAAAATATTACAATTATCTGAAACAAACTTCAATCAAAAAATTTAATATTCAGCTGTAAATTAAATAAATAATTTATTGATGAAATAAATAAATTACGAATAATTTTAAATTAAATATCCAAGCTTTATGAAAAGAAAGTTCCTACATGTATTTTTTTTACTGACTGAAAATGAATAATATAAATTTGCAATTTTTGCGTTATTTATGTTATTGTTTGTCTACGGTTTGATAAGTATTTAGTAAGTGAAATTTGATATAAAGTTAATATTTAATTTTATTGGTTAAAAAATATGTGGCCCATCAACTACTTTTATGTCGTGCATTGGCCAGCATGTATTATGAATTTGAAACATTTTTGTAGCTTCAAATATGAGACTATGACCAATGGTTGCGAAAATAAAAGCCGTATAAGCACTTTTAACTTCATGATGCATTTTTCAAGGAAAATTTCTAAATCATGATTTTTATGCTAAATAATTTCTATTATATGGTTATTATCAATATGAGAATTATCAAAGATTTTAAGAATTGAGAATTTATTAAGAATTTTAAGCAGTAATAATTGAAGTTAACATTTTGTTTGTCAAGCTTAAATTTCGATTAATATTCTTTCGCTGACGTGACAACAAAAATCAGTTTTTGAGATTCATCATTTTTTTTACACAAGAGACTTTTATAATCAGAATGAAAACAGTATAACTTCCTCTAAACCGAACCAAAATTGTGATACTTTGAATGTTCGTTGTAGCAGTGCTTCACTGTGTCAAATAAAGCAATTATTTTATCTGCATCCAAAATGTGATATAATATTTCAAATGGGCCAAAAGATTACAGATTCGTATAAATCATATCACCGCACACTTGTCCAGTGATAAAGGTTTTTTCGGCACTTTTGTTTTTATCAAACTGATATATTTGTATATTGGTCAAATGTATCTGAAATTTGTTCTGGGCAGCATTTTCTGCATTCATCTGTAGATCAGTTTATGTAAAATGTTTGACATTAGAAAATGCTAATAAAATTTATTAATGAATCACATAGCATTGAAATATATAAAAGTAATATTTCATTTTTTTTCAGAATCATTCACAAGTGGTGTGTAAAATATCACTCGCGAGGTGTTGAAAGAAACTAATCTGATACAGCTTCGCTGTTAAGTCACTTAAATTAGACTGACTGTGAGGTATCATTCCATTGCACGCAGCGATTAAATAAATCATAACTTTATGCGAGACATTTAAAATCTTCAAAAGAGGTCTTCTGTCGCTTATGAGTCCAAAAAACCCATTTTTCGTAAACAATTTCAGAGCGAAAACAACGTAACATTTGATATTCCAATAATCTTGCTATGGGGCACTTCTGCAGTTTCTGACCATGCAATTTAGTTCTCTTTCTATTTGTTACGACAATTTATTTTTATATTCCGTTTACAGTTGTATACTACTTTTCCTAGCACAACGGGGTTCTTTTACGATTACAGCAATTAGGATTTTTCTCTGATAAATAATGTGCGTAAATACAATTTTTTAAGAAATATATAATTTGGTAAATTCATTCTGTAAATTCAAAAAAGGCATGGGTCACGGTGATCTCAAATTGTTTTTTCCGCGTAAATTATACTTTACACAATACACGGAGAATAAGAAAAAAAAACACATAAATAAGCCTCGTCGCTACACACCCGCGAAAAAATTAGCTTGAAAAACATACGTGTATAATGAATGACCAATCAAGAAGTTAATGAACGTTTTCCTTATAAAACTGATAGCAATTCAGTTGAAAAAATTATAAGTTTAGTAATCTGTGTGAAAAATATAAGAAAAATATATGAAAAAAAATATCTGAAAATAAACTACCTGAAACAGACACAAAATGTATCTTAAATGAATATAAATAAATGTCCGACATAAAAATATGAATTAAAAAGTCTGAAAACAAAAATTTAAATAAAAGTGTTTGAAACAGAAACAAAAATCTAAAACATAGAAACAAAAATTTGAAATAATTTGAAACATATAAACAAAACTTTGAGACAATAAACATAGAAACAGAAATTTGAAACAATCTGAAACATAAAAACAAAAATTTGAAACAATCTGAAACAAAGAAATGAAATTTGAAGCAATCTGAAACATAAACAAAAGGAAATGTCGGAAATAAAAAAAAAATCGTAAAAATTTGAGACAAAATATTATACCATACTGAAATAAAGCACTTGTCAAACAGTGAGAATGTTCAGATTTTCTGCTCTTACTTTATTTACACAAATAAGTGTTTCAGACGTGCAGTTTAATACCGATTTACTGTTTTTAAATTGCATGTATTTTATTCACTAACAATATTAACAAGAAACAACGAAATAATATGCAAGAATTGGCAAAATATGAAACAACCAACATCCACTTAATTCTATCTGTATATCCCCTCCCTTCACTTCATATTTAAATTTACATTTCATTTAGTGATGATTACTCCTACTCCCGTTGGGGTTAACTCGTAAGATGAAAATAGAGCTTCGTGTTTTATGGGGCCCAAACATGATCCTCTAATTTCCAACTGATCCTGATATTCGGAAGAAAAGCGGTGTTGGATACACCTGAAACACATTCTGTATCCAAAGTCTCAATTCGTTTAAATGGGCTACGATTTCATTTTCAAATACCTCGCTTCCTTTAAAACAAAAACAAAAACTCCGTAAAAAATGAAATTAACCCAGAAATAGTGTAATTAATGTTGCAACTATCAACGTATGTTCATTTTTTAACAATATCTCATATAGGACGAAATTAACATTTTATAAAGAACTGACTGTATTTGAACATTTCAGAACGTATATAAATCTTAAAAATGATTAAAGTACTTTAAATAAGCTATTTTATACTTCCAGGTACGAAAACTCTCGTTAGAAGTTGGATTTGGTTTCTGCTCTACATATGTTCTTTATTCTCCGACACCTTTAATACAAACGGGAAGGTAAGAAAATATATTTTATCTGAGTTTTTTATAAGCATTAGTCTATGATTAAAGGGAGGGCTTAAAATCTTAATTCCTTAATACTTTATCTATCTGCCTCTCTTAAAAATTTGATGAATGTTCGATGCTAAAATTTAGTTGAACCCAGAACTAATTTGTACGTTTAAATGTTTGCAAACTTAGATCATCTTCATCTGTTATTTTTATTTCCCTTCAACAGCCTTCAAAATTGGCTTGGATTTTGGGGTACAGATTTTTCAGATTAGTCCCTTTCATAGTTCAGATGAATAATAAAGTAATGATGCTAATATCAGAATCATAAGTTATAAAAGTAACTTCTAATTCTATAGCATTTAGCCAGTTTAAATGTTTTGTCAAGTTAACATTTTCTAGAAGTGAAACTTGCTTCATATGAATAATTATGAAAAATGTTTACAGATTCAGAATATTTTGATTCGCGATTTTTCTTGTGTAACATGCTAAATAGATAACTACCTTTATTGCCTATAAAGATAGACGCGTTATTCAAAACTGTTAATGTAAATAATACGTTCGTTATCTCTGGTCAGTTAAATTCAGATGCATCCACCGAATGTTTTCGTGTATAAATAAATCATATTTATGCAATGTAAATGCGGTTTAGAAAAAACTGCGCTTTTCCTCTACTCACAAAGGTCATTATTTAAGCTTTGAGAGGGATAGGATTATAGTTTATATTTCAATTCCAAAAATTTCGTCGATAGTGGTGACCGTTTTTATCAACCTGAGCAAGTTTTAACTTGCTTGTGGTGTTATTGATGTAACTGAGAAGATTTCATTGGTTTCCATTGGTGTAACACACAGTTGCAGTCAGCTATGGAGCTGGGAAAAGAGCAATTTGACAATTTTATATGAATCAAATATTGCGTTAAAAGCCTCTCAAAAATTTTTAACTAAAGGCTTTGAGACATTGTTTATTAGTAGTTTTTGGAGATGCACCCAACTTTTGCAATTAACCTTTGGGACTCTCGATCTTTGTTTCACAACAATGCGTTAAAAGTTTTTAAGGAGTCGGAAAAAAAATAACTTTACTTGAAAATAGGTAGAGTAGTACTGCGGATTAGTTTGCGGCAGGGAGTGAGGAAAATATCACTATTATTAAAAAGCGGTTTGCGAAAACTATCAAGTGACTTTTAAAAGCTCTATATCTGTGCCCACTGATGGGTCACTAGCAGTCTCTAGAATCCTATGCAATTATTTCCGTGTCAGGAAAGTTTCATCTAGACGGCTGCCTCCCATTTTGACAGTAAAGCAAATGTTCATCCATACCGAATACTAGAAATATATCAGATCCGTTGGACTCTTTCTTCTTTGTCGTTGTTACTGATGGTGACACTTGGAGTAACTTAAGAGATTTATTTCGGAAAACAAATTTAAAAATATCTGAGAGCAAACGGTGGTAATGGTCTTTCTCAAAAGCGGTAGTGTCTCAACTGTTTATCTAGATGTACAATGGATTATTATTGCCCAGTATTACACGTCAATATTCCTCCCGAATGTTTTCGGGAAGCTCTAAATACAAGATTGTCTGCAATCCTCTTGCGTGACTACAGTATATTTACTTATACAACCAATATTGCCACGCAATTCCTGGAAACCGTAAACGCCAAATTTATTACTCATCCATTTCATCACTCGTTTCACAGTCGTAACTTTGGCCTTTGTCATTACTTACAGTTCTGTAGAGTGAAAAAAAAAGAACTGCAAGTTCAGAAGTTCTTCCAGTCCTACTAAAATGAGCTTAGAACATTTAAAGATAATTAGCAGAAAATGGGAAAATGGTGTTTACAAGTATGTATAAATAACCGTACAGAACTATTAAAGATTTTACATTCAAAAACTTCATTGCAATAATCATGTTTCCACGATAGCAGTTTAAATAAAGGTGGAATAATAAGATAGAATTTCGGACATGATAAACTTGGATCGGGAAACATCTTTTCGTTAAATTATATGAACGAGAACATTTCTTGGATTCCACAGAAGAAGATACAATGGCAAAAATTGCTTTCCATAACCAAATAGATTTTTGAAAAACTTCTGTCGTCATACAACTGAAATTAATCAAAGTATTATCAAGTCAAACTATCATGGACAGCACACATATATTACTAAAAATAATTCTGTCTGTTTAAGTCAGTGTTCTTATGCAGAAATCTGAAAGATAACTTTTTAATTAGAAAAACATGTAATGCAGTATCTTTGATTTAAAATTCCCGTTTATTAAATAATGGAATTCAAAATTCTTTTTTAAAATTTTTCTTTTATGCAAGTTTCAAATAGTAACTCTGACCACTTCCTTCACTGAATAAAAGGCCGACCAACGGCCGAGTGGTAAAGTCGCTGAACGTCAGTAATTCGATTCGAAGTTTGAATCCCATAGAAAGGATTTGCTGCATGGGCGTTTTCGTGGGTTCCCACGAGCATACGATCCAAGTTCCCTTAGATGAAAGACCTCCACGAAGGCATCCCTCCTCTTAGGCAGAGAGTCCTGGAGTGCTTTGCCATAATCCAATAAACCAAAACCATTGGATAAAAGTGGTATAGTTCCATAGTTTTGACAGTATCTCCTTTAGATGAATTTCACACATTTCCAGACCGTTTAGTTTCTCTCTAAGGTTTTTTAAAATAGAAGCAAATTATAAACTCTCTCTTTCTCGTAAAAATAAAAACCACAATACAATAACCAATTTCACATATACACGCCATGTATATATGATAAAAATCAATTTCACATATGCGCAAAAATTAGACTTTTTCTATTAATTCAGCTTTAGAATTTAGCTCTTGATGCCCATGTAAAATTTAAAACTAGAGAGCTCACGTCAAAAATACTATTACACAGTCTTAGCGATTAAAACAATTCTCTCGGGCTCTAGATATTAAAACAATTCTGTCGGGCAAGACAAACAGGCAACATTCGTAGGCAACAAATAGACAGAGGTTCTTCTATTAGGATTATTTACAATCCACTCAATCTTAAGGTGTTTAGTGCTCTAATTTTTCTAGCTGCCTTATATAATTCACTTCTTGAATTGCATATTTGGGTAATGTTCAAAAGATGTTTAGTTCTGAAATTAGTTTCAAATATTCTGTATGATTAGTATTCGCTAGATTTTAAATATTTAAGTTAAATGAATAAAAATAATAATTTTCTCTATAACTCTCGTTGAATTTCGAAGACATTTTCTTAAACTTTCTTAAGAAAAATATAAAAAATACCTAATTTTAATCCGAGAATAGTCATTTTAGTCCCTCATTTCAGTTTGGCCCCGTTCTCTTCCCAAAATCTAAACTGCATTGCTTGAAAACTAATCTGCATTATGCCATCATTAATCGTGCAGTGAGATTAGCTGTTGTTTAAGTGTAGTTCAAAATTTAAACAAAGCATTCAACTCCGTAAATACGCATTCCTAAAATGCGCACTACCTTTGTCTGCTTTTTTCTTCCTATTTTAAGCTGTGCTGGTGCATGGCTGTGTTATATGTGTCGCCCATTGCCTGAAACAATGTGATATTCTACGAAAAACTGTTGGGTGCTTGTCGCACCCTTAGTGAACTGGATGAGTAAAGGGAATATGTATCCTCAGAATTAGTCACCGAAAAATAAAATTACGTTTCGTTATTCTACGCGAACGTGTGCGAGTTTTCCCTTCTTCGTTGCGTCATCTTACTGACACTCCTGCTAAAAAAATTAGTAACAAAGACAAAACACGAAATAAAACAAAAACTTTTTAATGCATATGCCTGAAATTGATTCAAGAAGTTGGTGTGGCATTACTAGACCATATAGGAAACAATAAAGCAAAGACACATGTATTACAACCATCACATAGCGAAAGACAAAAAGAATGTGCAATTGGACACATCATGCTAATAACGGGTATCATACCCTCTAGCTGAAAACATGCTTGACAATAGCGAGGCAAGCTGTCAATAGTGACATTGATTGCTTGCTGTGGCAGTGGCGCCATTTCCTGTAGTAATGCATGTTGAAGCTCGAGGATGATGTCTCGCGGACACTGTGACCTACTATCCGTCGTTGCAAAAAGTCCCACACATGGGATTCAGGTTCGGTGATCCAGCAGGCTAAGGCAGACATGAAATAGTTTCCCTCTCCAGATAACTCCGCACCACTCCAGATCTATGCGGGTGGGCGTTATCGTCCATAAATATAGCACCGGTACCCATTGCAGCTAGAAAAGGACGCACAAGAGGGTGTAGAATTTCGTAACAATATTGGATGGGTGTGACGGAACTAACAGGAATCACGCAGAGCTCGGTGTGGCCGTTCGTTATTATCCAAGTCCATATACTATGTAAGCCACCTTCTCTGTAATGGTTTGTTTCGATGGTGTCTGGCGCTTGATAGCATGTCCCTGGCTCTCCGAAGCATCTAACGCATTTCATCCAGCCTTCCAGTGCATTTCATGTGGATTGGGTTTTAAGCTAATTTTGGTTGCCTATTTGCATTCGATGATGCAACCTCTGTCTCATATGTAAATTGTATATTTTAATTCCCCATTTTACATTCGTATTTTTTCTTTTAGCGTTTATTGTTTGTTTTCTTAGCATGACTGTATTTGCCTTATCTTCAGATTCTCAAGTCAGTTACACAGAATTGCCACATATATGCGGCTGTACACATATTAGATGAAGGATAAAATTTTATATATGTTTATACATTTATATGCGTTTTTCATCTGTTCTCTGCATTATATCCTTCCTGTCTCATAAGACAGCAATGATAATTGTAAATTCCAATAGTTTCCTCTTTCGGTAATTCTTTTCTAGCCTTCTCTTTTCTATCTTGCGTGGTAACGATCTGTCAAAAAAACTGTTATTGCAAAAAAATATAGGTATTTTAAAATCAGAAACGTGACTTATATTTATATGGCTTCTATTTTTTTATTTTAAAACATTCGATATGTAGCATTTTAAAGGAATCACTACTCAAAGTAATATCGTTCAAACTAAAATCTCCTTCTATTTATGCCGTGAATAAATAAATGATCTATGCAAGAAGAAACGTTGAAAGCCTTCAACATGAAAGGACCTTCACTTCCTGTATACGTTAACCGGTTCTTTCATGTTGGCTTACTCTAAAGTATGCACCATTAGAGTCGTACATTTTTTCCAGGCTTTATTTTTTTTAAAATGCATGATACTCAGAATAACTTAAAATTCTGTCTTCCAAAGTTTTTATGTAGTATATAGCTCTGCTCTTGTATAGATGAAAAGACATTTCTGTACAACAAGGAAAATGCATGTCTCTTCCCCTCATGTCCCCGGAGGCATAACGGAAGTTGAAAACTGCGAGTTGCCGTTGATCAATCGAGACATTTTCAATTTATAAAGCAGAGCCAATTTTAGAAAAGCATTCTTTTGAGAAAATTTTTTAAATAATTCTTTGTCGCAAAAAGCATAGCTACAACTGACTTGATATGAATGAGAGGCTCTTTCAGGAGTCTTTCTAAGCGAAACTACTTATTTACATTAAATTAAAACAAAATTCGAAATCGCATAAATTTATATCAAGATATATTTATGACAATAAGCATATAAGTAAAACTCTAAGAAAATCAAACAGTAGGCGAGATCAAGAATGTGATGTATATTAAATAAATTGCATGCATTATATGAAGTATAAGCCGAGCATGCTCAGGAATTATTTATAAGCATCTGGATTTTAGAATACGATAAGCTCGTAAATTAATTCAAGTTCACGAGGAGTTACGAGTAAATACAGAAAATATAGCATTAATGATATTCTACATTTAGTCATGGAAAGTTGTAGCTATCTTTATAGCAATTACTGTTCTGTACAGTTGACGGTAGTTATAATGAACCCTCGTATCCTAAAGGAAAAGTACATAATAATGAGTGATTGTTAAAACGAATATAGGCATCTGGGAGCCCAAATTTGGAATTTGTTTTATTATCTATTTCATATTTTTGAAAAACTTATAAAGAATTTTTCATTAACAAACTCAAACGATTTAAAAGCGAGCAATGCCAACACTCTACGCGGAAAAAACATTTTTATCTTCAGCGCGCGGAACTGTGTATCAGAAATTCTGAAGATAGACTCATTTTAAAATTATTTTGCGATATTTTTGTTGAACTGAATTTTATGGTTTAAATGCGAAGAACATTATATTTAATAAACAAAGGTAACACACAAAATGTTAAAAAATCATTCCTTTGGACGTAATTTAAAATCTGAAACCTTTCAGATTTTTATCTTTTTATTTATGCTTATTTTGAATACATTTAAAAGATGTTTGTAACCTCGTAATATTTAATCGGTATAGAATCATCATTTAGTTTCATGTTAACTAATAATATAATATTAATGCAATAACGGATGACTATCTAGTTTAGCTTTATCTATGATGTGGAATCTCTACAAAAAATTAATAATTTACAATAGCGTTTACTTAAACTAACGAGAGCGTAAGAACGCAAGTGTTTAAGAAGCTAAATATCAAGTTCTGTGTTTGTTAGTAGCTCAAGGATTTTTGCAATATAACCGCAACATTTTTAGTTAGACTTTTTACAAGAATTATAATTTTATCTTGAAATGTGTGCAATGTTTCTAACTTTAAAGGACTCTTATCTTGAAACATGTACAATGTTTCAAAACAGAGTCATTTCCCACAATTTTTCAGTTTCGTCATCACCGCTATGCCGCAGTCTCATTCCTGTGGATTTCTGGTTCTGGATGGATTGGAAATCTAAGGTGTACGCATCAAATCCGTGAGATTTCTCAGAATTGGAAGATGCCATAAAACGGGAAGCGATACAGATTTCCTTGTACAATGTTACATTTCGTTATTGCTGTGAATAATCTGTCGCATTCAATGCGTTATCGTCTGAGAAAGTGGGCACATTGAAAACTTACAATTCCAATGAAGTTTTTCACTTTCCTTTCTTGCGCTGCTATTGGTCCTTTACAACGCTGTTTTTTGCAACTGTTTCACGCCGGTGAATTTTGTCATAAGTGTTCTGTTCCAATGCCATTTATGGTTTTTCAATAACCTGAACAATTTGCGCTGAAAACAAAGTGGGTGTTGCCGTCGAAAATTTAAAATGTCGTCACCGTAACCCCAGTTGTAGAAACTATATTGTTTACAATTTCGAGCGCATTCCTTAAAATAACAATATCTGAAATTTCATTTTGATTGGTTGAGCGGATAGGCGGCTAGAGTTTTATATATCGAGGTGGTTTTTTTAATAACCAACCTGTATTTAATACGGCTGAGAAAGCAAACAGGAATGTAGATGCAGACAATTTGATTCAGACTGTAGCAAGCATCTTGCTATATAAAAGTAATTTTATCAAAAGCGTGATATTTTTATTTTCTTTTTTTTCTTTTTTTTTTGGAATTTATTCTTTATATTTAATTAACTTAAAAAAATTAAAAGTTTAAAACTTTTAATTAACGTTTTATAAAACACACTGTTGCGCCCGTAAGCCTTCATAAAAAATGTTCTGAGTTCACAATACAATGATTTTTTAAATTTTTAAGGATTCCTAGCTCCTTCAAAAAAATCCATTCAAAAAGTTACTCGTATATACAAAATGCACTAGTAAAACCAGAGGTTTCTTTGTGAGTGGTTATTTATATTTAATTTTATTTCATTCTTAACGTTTCGTGTTTCAAATCCCGGACGATTATCTTGAGAGCTGCGTGCTTGTTATTTATATGCCCTAGATAATACTTATAATTAACAAAAATGAATTTTTTTTCTGAAATAAGGGGACAAATCTGAGATTCAGTATTGAATCACTTAAATTTTCCAAATCATAAACAATTGGACTAAAAGCTCAGTTCTGTGGATACATTTATTTAGGACAAAATACTACCCTTTTTATATTAGGAGCTTAGACCTTGAGTGCTGCTTCCTTTTTCATTTACTAAATTCTCCGTAAATTTTTGTGGGGTGTATCTTTATATATTTCGCGTCATATGTGAAATGCCTCAAAGTTGCCTAGCAAAATTAAAATCGAATTCAGTTCTTACGTAGGAATATTTAATAGCATACTAAATGTCAGATCAGAAAGCGATAGTTAAATGTCAGAGATGTCCTTTTTTGGTGAAATTTACGAAGCTTAAAAGGAAAAAAAATAAACTCAAGTAAATAAAATGGGACAACTTAATCAGCAAATCACTCAAAAGAATTAAAGTCGGCCGATATGTTTGGACTTGCGTACAATTCAAATCATTATCAAGCATAATTGCTATTGTGCAGCTGTAGTGGAGAATGAACTCTCTAAAATTAAATTTTGAATTTGTAGCAAATTGATACGGTAAGTCTGGTTGTTGTTGAAATGTGAATTACATTTCTTGAACTAATCGCTCTAGCAAATTAAAAATAAATTTCGTCTCAGTTTCAGCACCCCTACGTTAATTGAGTTTGGTGTATATTTATTAATATTTCTTTGTTTGTTAAGCTTACCTGATTCTTTCTATCACATTTCGAGATTTAGGTTAAATCCAAATAAAAGTCGTACATTTTTATAATTTATTTTTTAAATTTGTGTTTTTAACAAATTTTCATAAATTTTACGAAAATTATTTCGCTTTATAACCCATAAAATTGTAAATTGTTTGCCATCTTCTTAAAATCGATGTAGTTATTTTGAACCTTAAATTTCCAAATCAACTTTTACTGAGGATAATTTATGGGGAGTTTTTTTAGTTTTTTTATTAATAATGACACTAATCTATATTTATTAATAATTACGAGAAAAGTGATTTTTTAAATTTATGAAGATTACTAGTTCATATAATCATAAGTGTAAATTTTTATCTTAACCATGCTATCGTCTGCTATTTTATTTAATTTTATTTTATATGCAACGAAATTTATTTTGCTGATTTCAAAATGATTGTGCATCATATATGCATTCAATAGTTCTGAGTACGTCAAAATGTTAAAAATATAAATAAAACATGCTGTCTTCTATTATAGAAATGTTTAATATCGGCAAATTTACTAAACACAAGACTTTTATCTTTTTCTTGTGTGTATAGCAACAAAGAGGAATGATTTTATAGAAATTTTATGTCCAAAGTTATTTCGTGTCCTTTAACGCGTAGTAAAAATCTTAAACTAACTGTTGTTTATATTCGAAAAGCCCACTAATTACCATCAAAGATCCTATTTTCAAAGCAATATAGAATTTAGAATAAGAACATTTTTAAAAGTCGAACAATGATTTTTTAAGACCTAAATTCTAGTTACTACACTAGGCTTCGGTGAGTTCCTGGTTTTCTTAGCTAAAAAATCTGCATTTAGAAATCCCGCATAAATTAGGTTGATCGGTTATTTAAATACGACAAAGCATATGGAGGCTATCTTCTTAAGCTAAGGAATGCCTTCATGGAGGACTTGGGGAAGAAAACATGGCTCGTATTTGTTGTGTTCATGGGAAAAATAATGAAACCCGTGCCTCGTTCGCTTGGGCTGGTTTCAGGACAAACTATCAGCAGTCTTCAACCACTCGGCCACTAGTTGGACAGCTTAAAATAAGAACCAGATTATTAGATTTGTAAAGTGCCTTATTTTAATTAACGAGTTATTAAGATTTAAGTCTTTACTATAGCTTCTTATTTCCGTATTCCTCAACTGAATGCAAATTAGCTCTGCGTTTATTTAAATTGAGGTGAGTGTTCTTTATTTGAGTGAGCTTCTGGCAATCTCGTCTTGCTTTTAGTACTTTTAGCCACCTCTGTTTAAAAGTAATATTCCAGCTTTAGCTTTCTTGCCATCCGATACTTTAAATACGCACTTGTGAAATATATAAGACAGCTTATTCTATTTAATGTGTAGTCTTATACATATTATCAAAGTTCGAGTTTAATTGTCTACTCTGCTAATTTAGATATTCACAAATCGTGGAATTTTCGTCTGTAGCACAAGCTGTGCCTTTATTTTCAAACTGAGTATAAACTAAAAATGGTATTTAAACCGTCTACTGTATTTTGTGAGTTCTTCAAGACGTAGCGATAGCTTGCTGTCTGACTAGTAGGATCTGCAGGAGGTTGATACTAGTTTCCAGTTACAATAGCAACCATACCTATTCTAATTTACTTTTTGAATTGCAAATATTTAAAGTAAATACTATAATGTTCTCAGGCACAAACATCAGAGTTTTATAAACATGTTAGTTTTAAAACTACCAAGACACAATGCAAATTAATGTTCAGTCATGTTTGCAATTACTGTACTCGCTATGTGTTCTTGGAAGGGAGAAATACACATTAAATATAACAAACTGGCTCATATATTTTACCCACGCGTATTTAAAGCAGCAACTAGCAAGACTGCTAAAGCTGGAAAATAATCTCTAAGCAGAACTGGTTGCAGATACTAAAAGCAACGAGGGATTGTCTCTCAACTAAAGATTCGAAAACCCTAAGCTTAAATTCAGACAAAGCTAAGAATGTCGCAGAAAACAAGCTGTTTTAAAGTGAGTATGGTGTATAACGAATGAAAAAGGGGAGATAATTGTGGATATGTCTGCAAAATGCCTAAAAAAAATCGTTTAAGCTACTATCGCCCAACCATTTGCCTCAAGAAAATCCTTAATACTCCTATCGCACACATATTTGTTTCGGAAGAACAACTGTTCCAAACAATTTTTCTACCTACTTTACCACTGATGCTCGATTTTTTTCGTCCTTTCGCAAA
Organism: Stegodyphus mimosarum; assembly: GCA_000611955.2. Classification (NCBI taxonomy): domain Eukaryota; kingdom Metazoa; phylum Arthropoda; class Arachnida; order Araneae; family Eresidae; genus Stegodyphus; species Stegodyphus mimosarum. Next base: position 125,189 of record KK114557.1, read on the forward strand.
AAAATTCTGAATTGTTCATTTTCGACAATCAATCCATAGATAGCGGCGAATTCCCATCATCAGCCATTGTTTGTAATAGAGAACTAGTTTCACCTTTATGGGAACCCCAAAGGCTGTTTTGTGACAAAGCAAGAAAATAAGGCACGAGAAAAATAAAATATTCATTTATATTTTTATTTTTTATTCAATTATTTATTTATTTATTTGCATAAAATTTAGTCTTTATATGTTATGTTGTTTAATATATACAATTTTAAAAATGAAAAATTTGAACTTATTCGGAAATATTCCTCATTTATATGTCTTTCCTGAAATGGCTTATTAAAAGACGTATTAATCGTGCTCTGCGGTATTTTCTCTTTTAATGCAGAATGGAGTTTTCAAAGGCACAAAGGCATAGTGACGGATAATGACAAAGTTGGGCTAAAATATTTAAAAACAGCATATCTTTAGAATTTCCGATAGACAGTTTCACTCGCTGGAGATAGTAATGTCTTACAATATCGCCGTACAATATCGCCAAGTCCGTACAATATCGCCACTGCTCGCTTCGAAACATTGAGTTTGCTAATGAAAAATTAGATGTTTTTAAAATATGAAATAGATAATAAAACAAATTCGAAGTTAAATTCTAGCTTCCAGAGACCCATCATCTGGTGGAGGACTACGATATTCAAAATGTGATGGCCTAGAAACCGTTGTTTTCTCAATGAGAAAAATATGCATACATTCATACAGATTCTTTATTATATAATTTATTTAAATATAATACAGGGTGATAATATTTGTTGGCAAACATTTGCAAAGTAATTCAACGCTTTTAGTGATTAGACGCAAAAGGCCGTTTTCAAACTGGCCTTTCAGCGCTAACATCCTTTTGGGTTAAAAAAACATTGATATGAATAAATATGTTTAACTTGCACAATGCGTTTAATAAATAGACATTTTTAAAATAATTATTTGGAGAACTACACTCCTAAACTTGCAAAGTTCAGAAAAGTTTTAAATTATACCTATTTTTATGAAAAGTGTTGCACCAAAAGTATCAATTATGCCTCCGATGAATTATACAAATAGTTTTAAATACGTAATGCGTAACTATAGAACGTAACCATAGAACGGCGGCGTCTGTTGAGCTGTGGCTGTGGAGGAAATATAAGCGCAGGACGGCTTTTCGTCGATTTGTGTGCTCGTACACCTTCATGACACTTTGTTTCTCGGAAAAGTTGGGTAAATTTTATAAAGTACCCAATAAAATGAACAGTCATGAACATATGTATGGCGGGAGATGGAAAATTCTCGACAAATTGGAGGCACGCTAATTACAAGCGCAGATGGTTACAGAACTTAATGTAACGCCCAGTGGCGTATGCAATTTGTGAAAACAGTTTTAAGACACTAGATCATATCGAAAAGACCTGGACTATGTGGACCAAGATCCATAACGAAGAATGAGGATCGTTATTTGGCATTTTTAGAGCGGTGACACAGGACTGCTACAAATTCACAGCTCTCACGTGAGCTATATGCTGACACTGAAGGCCGAGTTTCACGGTCCACAGTTGCCTGAAGGTTTCATGAAATAGGATCGCATGCCAGAAGACTCGCTCTTTGCGTTCCTTTCACTGCAGCACACAGAACGTTTAGCATAGTGTAGACAACATGTGCCTTGGACCAGGCTTCAGTGGAGTACAGTACATTTTTAAGATGAGTCGAGATTCAGCCTAGACACTGATTCGCGACATACCTGTACCTGAGCCTGAAATATGATATCATCCCTCCCTTATCATGGAAAAGGATCATTACAGTAGTGGATGTGTAATGATTTGGGAGACATTATGTTGGACAGTGTACGCTCTTCGATGTGTTCCACAAAGGCTCCGTGACTGATTGGCCAGCCAGATCTCCTAACATTAGCCCCATTGAGTATGTCTGGAACGTTCTCGGAAGGACATTTTCATCTCGCTAACATGCGAGAAGTTCTCTAGTTGAAACCTGCCTTGTTAGAAGCGTGGGATCGACTGTCTCCTGTAGAGTATGCCGTAACCCTGCTCTACCTGTCTGTTTCTGAGACCAGACCGTATCCCATTTTAGGCTCATTTTCAGTTCGATATCACGACGCTGATTTTGGACATCCCTGCACTATGAACTCTGTTGATAATCATGCCTATATAAAATGACTTTTGGATAGTTTACCTTTTTCTCTCTTATAAATGTATATTCACAGCAAATAATTAAAATGAAGTTATGAACAAAAATTAACAACTGCTATATAAAATTATAATACTAAATAAAAATATATGCAAGAAAGGGAAGACTGTAATAGATTCCCGAATGAAAGGGAGACTGTAATAGATTGGAGTAAACTGAGAAGTTCACCTAGAGAATTATTCTTGCCAATAATTTATGTCGTCAATCAATGCATAAAAATTTGCACGTCATTTTAGTAAAAGTGTGATGATTCGCGAAAATACATATGTTAGAACAACGATGTATGCAAATCTAACATATACACTAAGTTGAGCTTCCAAGCCATGAAAAGCACAATTTCAGTTTCTTCAATTGGCGCAATAAAGCAAATTTAGAAAGTGTTCTTTTTTGGGGGGGTTGAGTGTGCATTTGCATATTCTCAGATAAAATATGCAAGAAAATGTTAAGAAATGAAGTGTTGGACTCTCATGTACTTTGTCATCTTATAGTTATTCCGAAGATACGGCAAAATTTGTGAAAAAAACATCGTCTTAAAAGATACGTAAGAATTATACTTATTCTATATTTTCGAGAATTTAGAATATGTATTATATGAAATAGTAGATGAATCATGAGCTTGATAGAAGTTTTAAAAAATTCGCTAAAAATTTAAATTACAGTATAAAACTTCGAACAGTTTTCAACTAAGTCTTCAATGAATTATTTAAAATATTGAAAGGTAAAATTAAAAAAAAATAGATTTAAATATTAGATTAAAATTAATTAAAATTAGATTAAATTAGAGATTAAGAAGAAAGTGTTATTTCATCTTCATATACAGATTTTATTTTAATATCTAAACAGTTCAAAACTTAGCAGTTACTATAGGCCTACTATTTCAGAATTAATTCTCCAGATAAAGATATAGATTATAAAACCTTGCATTTAAAATGAATCTAATATAGTACAGTGGGAAATAGTGTAGGATTTAAAATAGCGTAGGGTAAAACATATTATGGTAATTTCATCGCAAATTAACTGCACTTGATGACTTGTACATTTTAATAATAATAATAATAACAGCAACAACAACAATAAAAACTTGTATATTCTAAAGAGCTCTGTGTAATTTTTTTAATCCTATCGCTTGAGCACGAAATTTGCAAGAAACATTTGTCTCAAGTGCCAATGCTTAATATATGATGCTAAATCCATGAATTAATAACAGTGTACGCCTCGAATAGGTTTCTGTCGAAGGTGGTATAAATAAAGATGATAAACAGGCCGAAAAGACCTAATCAATAGTCAGCAAAAATCATCCCTTAAATCTCATAACGAATGATATTTTACACTTTTATTTCGCAGAATGTAGCTAAATGCGAGGAGGGTGACTCTGCTGTTGAAGAAATGTAATTTTATCTGATTAATTGAACCTCAAAAATATTAATTAAAATCTTAACTAAAATGCAGTAAAATATCCGTAGACAATAATATTACTTTGAAATACTTTTCTTTTCCGAATAAAACTGAGCTATAATCCGTGAAATTTTATTTTCATGACGAGCAATTGATTACGAATAAATTTTTTCTTGTGTTAACGTTAAGTTATTCTGATTCCGTTAGCATTTAAAGTATGAATCTTGAAGAAGAAACGAAACGTAAGAAGTTGTTTGCTATGCCCCTATGCTCATGATGCCTATTTTTCTCAATTTGCATTGAGATAAATGTAGAACATAATTTAATTAGTGACTGCACCATTTAGCTATAACCCTCAGAATCAATTTCCTGCATTGTTTCAGGAATCCTCTTTCATTTTAACAATACATGACATGAACTTATCTTAGAACAGCTCCCACCCGTATGAATGGGTATGGCGTTTAACCCGTATCACACCTCTCTTCGACCTCTTCATATCAGATTCCCCTTTTATATGCTTATGTCAGATCAAGCAGTAACACGATAAGAAAACTTCGCCAAGCCACTAACGCTAAGGGATTTCTTTATCGCCTAAATTTATCGCCAAGGATAAAGTAAAGCGACCTGGCTTAATTTGACACCGAGATTCTTGCTTAGCGGAGCGCGTGGGAAGGGTTTTTAAGGAGTTTTATTTCTTCCGGGCTGAAGGAAAGGGAGGGGATAAAATAGAGCTTGAATTTTTATTTACGCTCTGGATCATTGGCGATATGGTAAGCTAAGATCCATGAGCTTGCAATAACGACGCCATTTTTGCAGTTTAACTTGTGATGAAATGTGTTTGCTAGAAAAGAGGAGGATGTGCGTTAAAATAATTACTAGGATATAAATTGAACTTTTATCTTCCCGAGAAAGATTTACTGACCAGCATTTTAAGTAAGTAATTTCTGGCAGAAGTGATAGTCTGTTCATAACGGTAAGTGTTAAATATATGAGAAAAGAGAGGAAAAGAAAATGACTTTGGACTATCATTTCTGTGATAGCAGTAAACGTTAAAGTTATAAATGTCCGAAAGACTTTTTACGGTAATTAGGAAATAAACTGATTAGAATTTTTTAAGTGTTCATTTTACTGAGAAGTTCGACGATGCGCATACTTAAAGTAAATCTTATGAAATATGAATATATTTTATCATTTTAATTTCTTCTTTTTTTAGATGCCAAACTTCAAATAGTTTTCAAAATAGCAGCAAAAATATCCATAATTACAACTTACTTAGAAAAGTAAACTTCTTATATATATTAAATAAAAATTTAAGAAGCTAACGTCTAATAACAGATACATTTCTTTTGCAGCTACCATCTGATAGAGGTTAGATTAGGCTAGATTTGCTTAATAAAGCAAAGCCTCAGATTTCTTATATACACTCATGTCCATAAATTAAGGATAATTCGGAGTCACGCGGAAATCGAACTCTAAAATAAATATATCACCTGTAAAATCACTACACATATCTTCAAGAATCATATGCAAATTTCAGGAAGTAACCAGATGACACCGTTGGTACGTCACAATGACGAGAGTGTAAGAGAGTGATATATATGGAATATAGACAAAGAAGTAAAATTGTTCGCAGGCGATTTATAAGCATTTCAGTGCAATAACCGAATAGTTATGACACAAAGGACGCATTTGGATGATTTTTTACGTGGTAGAATTATCGGCCGTCTGGAATGTGGGCGTACCCAACTGGAAGTATCAGACGAACTTGGAATTGCCCAGAGTGTCATCTCCAGGCTTTGGCAACGATTCCAAGATGATGGTAATGTGAGTAGACGTTACAGCACAGGTCGCCCCAGAGTTACAACGCCGAATGAGGACCGGTATTTGGCAGTTACTGCCAAAAGAAACAGGCGGAGCACAGCCTCAGACCTGTCTCGTCAGCTCTCTTCAGCCACTGGTACGACAATTTCAAGGCAGACCGTGTACAGACGCTTAGGGCAGATTGGTCTATATGCTCGTAGACCTGTCAGATGCGTTCCACTTACTGCAACTCACTGTCGCCTGCGGTTAGCCTGGAGTAGAGAGCATGCATTGTGGACACCGCAACAGTGGGCTTGTGTGATGTTTTCCGACGAGTCCAGGTTTAGCTTGCAGTCTCATTCTTGCCGGACTTTCATATGGAGAGCTCCAGGTACCCTTTACCACCAAGAAAACATCATTGAACGACACCGTTACGGTGGTGCAGGAGTGCTCGTTTGGGGTGGAATTATTCTGGGTTCCAGAACTGACCTGCATGTTCAAATTGGAACCATGACAAGCCAAATCTATCGGGACGTCATTCTGGAACAACATGTACGTTTGTTTCGGGGCGCCATGGGCGCACAATTTGTGTTTATGGATGACAACGCCCGTCCTCACCGTGCAAACATCGTAAGCGAATACCTTCAATCTGAGGATATCACCCGTATGGACTGGCCAGCATTCTCACCGGACTTGAATCCAGTAGAGCACGTGTGGAACATGCTTGGCCGTCCCACACGTGGAGTTGCAGCCCGTCAACCTCCTCCTACATGTCTACCGGAACTTCGGAGAGCATTGCTTTTTGAGCGGTGTAATATCCCACAAGAACAGATCGATAATTTGATACTTAGCATGCCTAGGCGTTGTACTGACTGTGTTGCATCGTCTGGGAGACATACAATGTATTAACAATCATACCAACCATGTAATATTGTTTTTTTGTAAATAGGTGTTTTTCGCAATTTGCTCCAGGGAAAAAAATCGCTAATTTTTTTAATAATATCAAACATATAGCATCGTTTTTTGCTCTTTACCTTTTATGTAATAAATAAGCTTTACAAATAAGTCAAATTTGTTTTGCTTCTAACTCTTCCTTTGCCTGATTTTGCATTATCCTTAATTTATGGACATGAGTGTAGAAGGAATTTAATGCCAGTCGGATGGAAGACTGATTGAAGAACTCTATGTATTTCGGGAAAGATAGACCAGCCTCGAGAGAAACTTTATGCACTAAGAATAAATATATTGTTCCTTCAAGAAGAGAAAAAACTGTCAATCTCATTCGAAATGCATGGTTACCTTATAAAAACAACTTCAGTTTTAGACTGACAATAGTATAATACTAATAGAGTTTTGCCTAGTTTCAAATTTTAAATAGAAATTTTTCTATTCTATATAAAAATCAATGATAATTGCTTTAATAAAAATGCCTTCGATGAGAACACTCGAAAAGAAGTTCACTCGTCTTCACTTTGCGGAACGTTTATATAATTAGGAACAATAGACCGAAATACGAACGACTAAGTACCCAGTAAAGTCACACGGTCACTATTTGATAGGGAATTAGTTATTTAATCCATTCTTTTAAAATCATTTGAAATAGTAATACAAAGATGTCTTTGTCAAAATGTTACGCCAGTTTCAAATTTGAACCCTTTCGTAAATAAGGATTACAGAAATTAAGGGTAAATCAACCTTTCAACTGGGATAGTGGTTAGCAAAGCTGACTGCCGTACCGAAGGGCCCCGGTTCCGATTCCGGGGAAAGTATGGATGTTTGTAAATGTATAGTGTCCGTGCGCCATGTGGCACTCTAAATATGCGGCGAGCCGAAAGTTCTGTCGACACATTGTTGGTAGGAGAATAGGAGTGGGAGACCCGTCTCCACAGGTTGCGTTTCATCAAAATTGGGGGCGGAACTGAGCAAAGTCGTACTGTCACCTGTATGGTGCTCAAGGCTCTTATCAATGACAGGCGCAATCTTGCAGTCCTTGCCATGATGAATTTCGTTGGCTTGTTTTGTTGTTACTGTCAGACCAGTGAGATAAGTCACAACAACAAAAGAAGATATCAAAATGTTCAAAAATATAAATTAAAGTTTTAAATAAAAAGAATGGATTTTAAAAATCGTAGAGATAAGGTTTATAAAAGAATACGTTATAACTTTTTAAAATATCTATTTTAAATTTTCGATATAGATATAAACCAAAAAAAAGAGATCATAGAGGAATAATAAAAAGTCTTACTCGTATTAATTAACTAATTACTATATCATGTTTAGTATATGATAGTTACATATTCTTCAAATTATAATAATTGCATATTCCTTCAGTTTACTTGAATAATGTATACAAAAGTACACCGAGACAAATAATGTGCTGATTAACGTTTAAGTATAAATTTGCATTAACTATAATACTTGGAAGTGATATATTTCATGCTAGTCTGACTTTTGAAAACATTAATTGCCGCTAGAATGTTTTCCTTTAGATTCCTGATCATGTAATCCAGTGACAGATATGAGAGATGCATAGCAGCTTAAAATTAGACAATCTTAAAACTTCAATATTAACGTGCATTTATTTTCAAAAAAGATTGTTGATGATATAAATAGTATTTTCCACTCTTTGCAAAAGTTTTTACTAAATCGTTGTGATATTGATTTATTATTATTAATTCGTTTCGGATAAATATTCGATACTATTATTACTATTACTTCATTTTAACAACATATTCATTTCAATTCGTATTTCATGTGATATAAATAATCAATAAATTTGGTCACCATGTAAATCGTACGAATATTGTTTCAACAATATTTGATACTAAGTAACTAATGATATTTAACTAATTAACTAATGATGACTATAATAATGATATTTGATAAATCAGTTTACTTTTATCTTCTGGA
>KK114557.1:137079-156715 GCA_000611955.2 Stegodyphus mimosarum
AAATTAACTTCAATACTGATAAGTACTTAAATAAAAATATAATAATTTCACAGATAATTTTCTTGGGTTTATTCCGACACCAAACACGACCACCATAGTAAGAAATAAAAATTACTTCAGTTAAAATACAATAATCAAGTATGAAAATTTTTATATATTCTCCACAACACCAAAACGACCACCAAGTCAGAAAATATGGATCCCAAGTTTAGCAGAAAAGGGGGCAATAATAAAAACTTAAATTAAACTTTAAACACCAACTTGTGTAAACAAAACTTTAAAAAGATTGACCTTAAGGATCAACTTAACAAGAGATTAACATTAACAACCAAAGTTAAGAAAAATAATAATTAACTAAACAGAATTTAAATAGTTAACCAACCAAAAGTAAAGAAGAAAAATTAATTACTCAAGCAACTTAAAATCAGCGTTAACCAAAACTGTCAAGAGAACAAATTAAATGACTACAATTACTTTTAAACAAACCAAAGAAACTTAAGTTCAACTACAAAAATTAAAACAAATTAAACTTTAAGTCTGAAGCAAAATAAGTTAAACATTACCTTTAAAACAACTTAAATCACAACTGAAATAAGTAATACATAACAACTTGTTCTTATAATATTGCCATACAATATAAAGGCTTCGTTTACTTAGCTGTCTTTTCAAAGTTTCTGACACAGAATGCTGTCGCTTTAAGAATCTATAACAGGTTAAACCATATCGAATTCAACTTTCAATTTTTTTGTACAAGAACTCCAGGACGCAGCTGGAAGAACGACACATTTATTATATTCCCTATGTTTAATCTTTTACTTTTAACTTAACTCCTGAGAGCTATGAATCGTATAACTAATCCTAGAATGACTGCCATTAAATAAGAGTAAGTTCAAGGAAATAAAATTGACGCTTGTGTTCCTGCCGAATTTAACGATTACAATCAATGCATTGCCTTCAATTGTACAAGACAGCAAATGAAACGAATTTGCTAACTCGGAGCATTCAAAATAGAAGGAGATATTTTACCGTTTAGTTTGAGAAAACAATTCACCGTTACCGATATCATTTACCATTTACATTAATGAAAGAGGTACTGTGTATTTAAAAATATGAATAAACACTGACAGTCTATTTAATCGACGTTAATTACAGTCTTTAGCTTGTTACAGACTGAGAACTTTCACAAAGTTGTTTGTATGGTTGTAAAGAAAATTCCAAACTAAAGTGTTGTAAACTATTCAAGGAAAAATACAATTCTAAAGTCTGTGTAGCAAATAATGTTATTTGCTTTTTTGATGGACTACCATAGTCAGACGTTTTATTGATATTTTCAGATTTACTTCCACGTATTAAAACTGCTCTCAAATGTAGCAGTATTGTCCTGCTTATTAAAATATTTATTTTTGCTTATTAAAATATTTTCTTTAGTTACGTATACAATATATTGCCAAGTTATTTTGGAATATGAGATTTGTACCTTGCAGCAGCATGGAAAATGGTGCTTCTCAAAATAGATAAACTGAGAATTTTCAAAGAGGAACTCTAGCTTTCAAAGATCTGTTAAAACAGGTTAAAAGCAAAATATAATATAAAAATTTAAACGGAGAATGCTAAAATGTTGCGATACGATAAGTATGAGATAGGACTGTTTTAACGCAATCCTTTTTTTTTTGTTCCAATGGCGGACCCTCACCGACTTCGGCTTGGCCACTACTAAGGCCAGAAGTGGTTGTCACTTTATTATGGAGGCACCTAATAAGTGGGCCACATTTGCCTCCTATGAAGGGACGGACAATTAACAGCCATGCCTTCTCCGGGATTCAAACCCAGGCCCTTGGTATCGTAGCCTGCTCCTATAACCACAATACCGTCTGGGCGGCGCCCAATCCTTAAAAACATTAAAGCTTTAGGTGACGGATTAGCTGTCTTTAATTTTTCAAAATTCTGTTTTTCTTTCCTCAAATTTTGGTCTGGAAACAGTATGCTTTTTACCACATGAAGGTTTTACTACAGAAAATCAGTGATTGTTCATCCAGTGAACCTATTTGTTTACGTTTATACGGCAAAATTCTTTTTGTACTCATAACTGGTATTTAAATATGTGTGAATTGAAGATGAATTATTATAACTTTTTGTAAGTAATTTTTTGTAATAATATCTTGAGTCATAGTAATACGAAGTAAAATGATTTCACTAAATTAAGAAAAATATTCTCTATAACTAGTAGTTTTAAAGTAAGCTTTTGAGAAACATATACTTAAGTTGTTTGTGTAGTTAAAAATGATATAAAATAATAATGTATGTTTACAATGGTTCCGTAAAATCATTTATGAGTCAAAAATTATTTGCTTGATTTAAAAATATACATAAAATAATATTAATTTAGCACAAATGTGTCCGCATGACTTTTTAAATAAGACATTTGCTTTTGAACAAAAGCTCAGATTTATAGCTTTTCTTTTATTGTACGTAACGCAATCCACTTAAAACTCAAATCACTACAAATAGCTAATGAAATGAGTTTCAATATTATTCCTAGACATTTTTAAGTAATTCATGAAGTCATTATGCAAAATAAGTTAGAATACTCTTTTTTAATATTTAGGAAGAAGTAGAGTATAATAAACGAGAGAGAAATGATGCCTGTAATCCTAATCCAGATTTATTCTCTCTGGGGTATATTTATGAGACATCCTATATACTACCTCCATCTGTCTTTCACAAAACTTAAAGAAGTCTTTTGAATTCAGAGAAATACGAGCCATTCCCTCAAAAGCAATATATTTAAACCGCATTCTCTGCAAACTTCCATCACCGGTTTCATCGCGGCGAATGCTCCCCTTCAGTTTACTTTCCCACGTAACTGCATTATATAAAGTATACGTATCTATCTGAGACACCAACACAATCTCCGAAGACGCGGGCCTACCTCACATCTGCTTCAACACCTCCAATTTTCTCGCGATTCAGCACTTTTTTATGACATCCCAATATTTTTCTCTGGTAATGGCATAAGAAATCGAAGTTTCACTATCTGTTCTCGTCAGATTTCAGAACCTTCTATAGATTATGTTTGTCATCCTATACTTCTGGGATAGAAAACTGGAAATTTCTGAAGCATTTGTTTGGGAAAACAATATAAGAAAAGAAGAAATTTTTATACTGATCTTCTTTGATACCCTTTGTTTATATTTTATACAATAACAGATCTCATATCTCTTTCTCAGGAAAATAAAAAACTTCTTTTCTCAAAATCTTTCGTTAATCTAGAAGCATTACTTTAAATTTAAGAATCTTGAAACAGTTGAAAGGAAGATAAGGTAAGCTTCTTTGTATCGCTAAAAAGAAAAAGCATTTGCATTTAATATTTCCAATTCTTTTTCGCGATATCCCAAGTTAAAAAATGTAAAGTAAGCATTTTTTGAAGTTAAGTTTTGAATATATTCCTACTGTTTAAAATCATCGAAAAATAAACCAAAATCAAACTACTTCGTTTCAATAGACTTCTTTCTCTGTCTAATCCTGAATGAGACATTTAATCTGCAAGTAGTATTTTCTTTCCATTATTGTATTTTAGTGTCAGTTCTGTCTTACATAATTATTTAAGATCCAGATTTCAGTTTTAGCTGTGCGAAAAATGTCTTTTTACTAATTCAAGGAACAATATTATATCTTTTTAGTGTTAATACATTTATACGCATCTAGTTCCGACAAGATAAAAAATTCTGGAAATCTAGTTTCGACGAGATGCAAGCAAAATGGTTATTTTTGAGTTTATACATATATATTTTTAATAATTAAGTATAAGCAAATTATTAACAAACAAGAAATTAAGATTGTCGTTTATCTACAAGTTTTTTTAATATATATATGTAAAATATAAGAAAATACGATAGTTGCTTTAAAAACTAATTAGCGATCTTAAAATTAACGTTCTAAATTTGGTGATTTCCCCCTTAATTCATCTGTTCTTCCGAATTCGAGCTCTTTCGACGTTAGGTAACGCTGCTTGAAAAGCGAAAACCAAAAATAATATTAACCAATTTTTATTTTTTATCATAACTGTCTTTAGAATCGCACCTACTCTGGTGAGCTAATTACGTCATTCCCTTCTGCTAGCTTCCATCTTGCTAATCTTCGCTTTGCTTCCCTGTCTAAAGTGTTTGCGTCTTAATTTTAAGAATCAATGTAAATAGCGATTTATCGTCTTTCATTATGATTGAATCATGGAAATGTACTGGATTTCATTATGATTGGATAAAAGTCTATAGAGATAAATTTGTATGTGTGAAAATAAAGACTGGAAATTCTTAAAGTTCATGTTTTGTAATCTTCATCTGTAAGTCTTTACTCTCAGCTAGGCACGACTGCAAGCTAATTCCTTCTTTTATGCTCATCGAAATTATCACATATATTTTACGCTGATTGAAATTCTATTGAAATATTTCAGTGTATGCTTGTAAAGAATATTAAGTGACTTTATATGATTGTGCAGCTGATGTTGAAAATGAAAAGCCGAAATTTAATTCATCTACCCGATGTAGGGTGTTTGAAATCTCCAGGAAGACAAAAGTCATTCCCAGACATGGAGGCACTTTATTGAAGCACATGAAAACACATACAAGGATATACATAAAAAGTTATTTTATGTTCCAAAGTAAAAACTAACACCGATTTTCCTACATTCTGCAAGCTGACGTCATTCTACCTGAGATTCCGTTCCCTTCAATTCACAACATTCTCCCCTTTTGAGACTTGGAGACTTGGAGAGAGTCTAGAACCTGTACGAAATGCAGTTGAATAAATTCAAAATCTTTCTCTTGATAAGATTAGCATTATTTTAATTACAGCTTCACAGTTTTTCATACCTACAAATTTGATCAATTTAGTAAATTAACATCTGTCCGGTAACAATACTGGATACAGAAGAGATTCTACATCATTTCGATCAAATAATTGTCTTATTTTTAGACCAAAGGGGCTTTGTCCCTGAAGGACTATTGTTTTCGTTTTGCGGTTTTGTGTCAAATCACTCTCCTTTCACTTTTCAAATTGTTGCCACCAAATATTATCGCTCTATATTACATTTTAAGAAATTAAATAATGAAGAATCTGCATAAATGTATGCATGTTTCTCGCATTGTCATAAAACATAGGTACCTAGAGATATCAAATTTTGAGTGAAGTACTCCTACTGCGAATATGGACATTAGGAAGACCAAATTTGAAATTTGGAATTTATTTTATTATTTATTTCATATTTTGTAAAACTTTAACGAATTTTTCATTAACAAACTCAAGGATTTCAAAGCGAGTAATGGCAACGTTGTACAGAAAAAAAATTTTATCTCCAGCGCGTTAGACTTTGTATCGGAAATTCTAAAGATATGCTCAATTTAAAATTATTTTGCGATATTGCTCTTGAAATGAATTTTATCGTTTAAGTGCGAAGAACATAATATTCAATAAATAAAGGTAACACACAAAGTGTTAAAAAACGCTACTTTGGACGTAATTTAAAATCTGAAACCTTTCAGATTTTTTTTATTCTTAAAATATATCTTTATCTTTAAGTGTAATAAAATCCAAAGATTTTACATCATTTAAGTAATAACTTTGAATTAAACAAATCAAAAACTTATTTTTAAAAGTTTTCAGGTTCAAAAAAAAAAAAAAAAAAAAAAAAAAAAAAAATTCAGGGTTACTTCATACAGGTTTGCAGACAATTGTTTATAAATCTTAAAACCCAAGCAAACAATGTAATTACTTTATCATCATTTGATATGTTGTTTACATGCCAAAGGGTCTTCCGTCAAATAAATAGTCATCAATTTAATATTTTTCTTTCTACATATGCTTTTTTAGGCTGAATATCAATTTCACCAACCGGCCAACATTCCGGACTTTTCTTTAGCCACGAAAGCCCCTCCCTCCACCAGGAAGAAATCATGCTCTAGTCAGAATAATCATGCGACAGTAAATCAGCAATATTTATACGCCCTAGAAGATATTTCTAGGCCTAAAGAATTGTAAACTGACGAATTTCTTTAATTCGTTTTGTCACGAAAACTGACGAATTTCTCGCTCTTTTATCCCCTAAATGGCTACAGTGCAATCCATCAAATGACTGCAATAGAATCATCAAATGCTGCAGTAGAAGTGTTTTTTTTTTTTAAGATCTGGTGGGCCAAGTGCTTTGATACTAGAATTTACAAGCCATCAAACCCAGTCGTGACATACTGTTGTTGTTGTTGCCTTGTACATGAATTTCATGGAAGAATGGTTGCCAGAGCCTCAAGGAGGTTGGACTTCTATTTCCCCCTCGATTTTGAGGAATTTTGAGGAAATCTCCCACCCCTTTCCCGTGACACCAATCCACAGAAGAGGACTTTCGGTTCGCCCTATATTTAGAGTGCCCCTATATTTAGATATAGTGTCTGGTGCGCAAAGGCACTATACATTTACAAACATCCATGCCTTCTCTGGGATTCGTACCCGGGACCTTCGGTACCGCAGTCTGCTTCCCCAACCATTATACCGTCTGGGCGGCAATCGGGGCATATTCAGAGATTTGATAGGAACTACTGTAGACTTCGCTAACTTCATTCCCATCAGAGTTAACTATTGATCGGATTAAAGACGCACACAGCATACGTTCGTTTCCTAGTATCAACAAAAACATGCAATTCAAAACATGAATTAATTTTCAAATAACGAGGCAAATTTTTATTTTTATTATTGGTTCATATAATATTCAGAGAACGTATTCACAATATCTAGTTATAATTCGGAATCCCAAGTTATTTTTGACTCCCGCAAATCTTGTAACGGTAGTTTCAGAAACAATGTAGTTGCAGTTAACGACTGCAACAACATTGCAACTGGGCTGTCCTTTTTTTGAATGAAGTACGTATTCAGTGCAAAAGAGATAATGTTAATATTAGCTTACGGTATTGTACTTTAATAGAGACCGTATGGTTGTAAAAGATAAAATATTTTATTTTCGGAAAATAAAAAAAAAAAAAAAACATGAATTTTTTAACCAATAGACATAAGCATATTACTTGAGCTAAAATACAATAATAAAGTCCATTTTTGTTTGCCCATGCCTCCGACTTTAAATTCATTATTAGTTTTACCGTATATCCTCAAACGGAACAATTTTTTTTCATTCTTATAGCCACATAAAGTATTTTTATTCAATTAAATTTATTATGAGATAAGTAATACTTGCACTGGATAAACAATGATTTTCGGGTTAAATAAAAAGCACTCTAAGCCTATATACAATACCTAATTTACCTTATATTAACACTTATAAGTTAACTTTATTAACCAACCATCTCGAACCAAACTAATTCATATAACGTAATTTAATAGCCTTATAAATTTGTGTGTTTGTAATATATATAAGTGTATATTACATGTTTAATAGTCTAATAAATATGTGTTCTATATATACGCCTAATGTCATACATGTTTATGATGTTATAATATATGTTTTATGATATTTCAATGCAGGAGTATCAAACTGGCTGCTCTTGCAGCAAATTCTACTCCAAATTTCAAATCATTTATCCACTCCAAATTATACGCGGCTAAAGAATTCATATTTCTCCTAAGTTACATGAATATGACATTAATTTATGTCAAGAACTTGAAAACGATTTAAAATTTTATTGATTTTGAATAGGATTTTACGTCATTTTTATTGTCATTTAAACAAACGTCTCAGTAAATCATCAAATGGAACTAATTAGTGTACACTGTGATTAAAATCTTGTTCAAAGATTTGAAGATACAGATTTGATTAAACTAATTTTTCACATTTGTGAGATGAAAAAAATTCCCTTAGTTATGAATTTTTACAATAAGAATTTTTATAAGAATTTTATAAGAACATATAAGAATCTTGTCTTATTGCTTTGTTTGGAAAAACCTTTATGTCTGAACACTTTCTTTTCTGCCTTTGAAAATTAATAAATCTAAAAAAAAAGAATCACACAGACCAATGAACATCTAAAATTCGTGATAAAGATAGATTCTAAAACTTTTTCTGAAAAGTTACAAAATTTATCAAAATCTACACGTGATAATATGTTGTAGCTGAAAGTTGTAGCAAGAAATTGAAAATGTCTATATTTGTGTATATGAAAATGCATGCATTTTCTCAGCCTGGGTCAGAGAAAATGCTACGCACGGTGTTTTCTTAAATAAAAAAAATAGAAAAAAGGTTGTCATTATTCCTCAGGTTTCTCATAATTTGTTTATTTTAGTTTTAAAAAAAGTTACTTAGTTGTTAACTCAACATATTAGAACTGTTTGCAATAAACGTCAGACTGAAAATAAATATAAACTGTAATTATTTTCATTTCCATCATTATTATTACAGGTTATGTAAGTTTTGATAAATATTAGTAACTAAAATTAAAACTTTAAAAAAAATTTGTTTCATAAAAAATTTCTTAATATTTTTAATTGCCTGTTACCTGTTTTTAGGTCATGCATTCGGCCCGCATGCACTTTGAGACAACTGCTATAACGTATTATTGATAAGTTAGAATACATGTTTAATAGCCAAACAATGTTATAATATATACTTAATAGCACATATGACATAACATATATTTAATAGCCATAAAATATATGTGTTATACTGAGCTTAAAATATATACATGCTGTACTCTTTTTCATTTGTAATGTTGCTTAAATCATCCCAAAATATAAAACATGTATGCAAAACAGCAGCAAGGTTAATTTTTCTCTGCTTAAAAATAATTGGTTAGATGGAGTTTCAACATCAAGGAATCGGATAATTCGAATTTTGCTGTTTTATTTTCACTATATAAATTTCGCAATCTACCCCCCTCCCCCGAAATTTTCAGCAACTAGAAAGTAAAATATTTTTTATAGAAATTGCTCCATATTTAATTACTTCATCTATGTCATTTTTTAAATCCCTTTTAGGGTTGTTGTTCCAATAAGTAATCACTGAAAGACTTTATACAGCTGGATTCTGAAAAGTTCATATATATCGAACTCCAAGAAATATGGATTTTTCTTACTGCCTTTCTTCACAAAATGTTGCAGTAATTGATCGATAACTTTCCAGCAACCTTTGAGGTCAGTACTTTCTTTGAACTACAGTTATGCCAGCCTCATTTCCTGATGGAATTGTAAAGACCACCGTTTACCGCTTTTGTCACTTTTGCTGAAATGAAAGCTCAAGAACTTTTTGTATTCCTCGCAGATTCATTTTAGTTATTTACTTTTATGTATTATGATTTCTTTTAGGGTCCAAAACACCTTAAAGTACCTGAAGTAATGCATTTTCCCAGTCAAGTAGATGTCCTAACTAAAAACCATACTGTCTGAATTCTGCAAAGAAAGCAGTGGAAATTTTATTGTTTATGACTTTTTTTTAATGTCTGTTGCAAGAAAAAGATGCTGCAATAAGCCCGTATCATTTACCGCATCGACGCTCATTTTTACAGACTACCGATCAATGCCTTATGCTCATCTATTCCATTAAAATATAAAATATTAATCTGTTTAATTTTGAATTCCTATTTGAAAATTTTAACATTCTGGAAATCGCGCGCTAACCGGTACTACGATATTCGCTGTTTAGATATCTCTAATCTTGATCTGCGTGTAAATTACATGCTGCAAAATATTTTCTGGAAATTAGTACTTTGAGTTTCAAATTTCAAGTATATATCGGTTAGTCTTCGAGTTTCAAATATATATAGTGTGTGTTAGTTTTCGAGTCTACTCTTTAGTATTCGAGTAAAAGGTTTCTAGCAAGGAACATCTTCTAACACTGGAGTCTTAATTTTCATCCATATATATATATATGTGTGTGTGTATGAATATATGAATATATAATGTAGTCGAGAAAAATATTAAATGTATTATTAAAAATATTATATGTAATTAGAAAAAAATATTGGAGTTTTTAATCATCAATAGCGAACTTTCTGACGGATATGATCAACAATGGCGAGCTTTCTGAGCAAATTTTAAAATTTTGCAAAATCTCTAAACGAGCGCCGCATTGACACATGTAGTATTAAATTTGTATAGTTTGAATTTTTTCTTCACACTGAATTAATTATAAATTACGCTTATGTAATACTATGCACCTCTACATGAGAAAGTGCTTTCAATTTTTTCTGTACTGCTGAATTTTCAATATTTTGTTTTATTGTAAACACGCAAGAGGTTTAGGAATAAAATTGTAATCTGCAGTTACTTGAACTTCAGTTTAAATTATTTTCTTATTTTCTGGGGTGTAGTTAATCTAGATAAACGGAAAAAGCTTTAAAATTAACAGCTAAATTCCTGTACATGCAATAAAAATATAGTACTAAAAAGACACAAAAAAGGTGAATCTCCAGAGGCAAAATTTAGCTAAGGATTCGCTGCGAAAAATATATAAAACATATTTTTTATACTTTTGCTTAAGATTGTTTCTAACTATGATATCAATTTTTGAGATATTCCAGAAATAAACTGCAATTATAATTTTACTAACGAATTAAATAGATATTTTACTATTAACACTGTAGATTCTTTCCGCTTATTGTGACCAGTTGTGTTTCAGTTTTATGATTTCGTGCTTTTTTTAATTCTTAAATTTAAATTCTGTAATAAATACTTTGTGTTCAAAGTAAAATTTCTTAAACGTCTTTTACGAATATTAGTAGGTGTACCGCGTTTTCTGTAACCGCATGATATTCGCGTAAAGGTTCCCTTGGAAAACACTGCAGTTTGTTATTTGAAGTTAATTATAATCAAACTATTAAGATTATATTCATGTCACCTTATATATATTAACATAAATGGAATTTACTGGCCTCTATTTTTTTATGTTTCAGTTTCTTCAAGCTGCAAATAATAACTTTATTTTAATTTGAATTTAGCTTGAATGAAAGGAATCGAAGCATAGCTTTCAAAGTATTTAAAATAAATTTACTCAGATGAGACACTTGCAGCATTTTTACTTAAAAACAATGGTATGAAGGTGCCTGTAATCTACTCGGGAAACTTGAAATCCAATGAACGACGAAAATAAGCCATTTTTTTTAATTTACTTATTTCTAACACTAAAATAAAATAAACAATTCTTACTACCTGTTATTTCAGATGCTGAATTAACTTCTTTTCAGAGAGGCATTCAAATATGAAACTTGCGAGTTCATCAGAAAGTCCGAAGCGATTTCTTTTAATAAGTACTCATTTCTGCATACAGTAAATGCATAGAAATTTTTAAAATTTATAACTGAATGATAAATAATAATATTCAAATATGGGATTACTACTAAAGGATCTATACATCTCTGTTACTGAAATGGTACGGGGAAAATGCTAAATTTGGTGAAACCCCTTTCTGTTTCACAGGAGCATGAACATTTTCTATACTTCATATCATTCTGCTTAGCTGAAATGCCGCTTAGTGACTGGGCGACGGTGAAATAGCGTTTTTGCAGAGCTCCTTTAAATGATTACAAAATTCCTATTCTTCTGCACGCATTGGACTTTGAATATTGCAACATTTGCAAGCGGTATGGTTTCATTTGCAATTGCCGTCAAAAAAACTTACATATGTTTGGTTTGCAAAGTATAATATCCACGTCCAGTGCAATTTGTTGTAGCCTAAGAGCGGAACTCATAGACTCTCCTCATTCTACAAGCAACTGCAATTCTTCAGCCTTCAATACCAACGCGGAATGCTCCGGTGGCTTAATAGATCAGTACTGTAGCGATTTCGAAATATGCATTGCAGAGTAATAAAGACATTGTATTTGTACAAACCATATTGAAAGCTAGAACTACGGCTGCTATACGATATGTCACATAAATATTTGCATATACAGGGAGGTCATAAAGAAACTTTGCCAACATCTGCACTTCTAGCGTCCGTTCCGGTTAACCGATCGAGATAAGATTGCAAATATAGTTAGTCGGAGGTACGCGCTCGAGATTCTGTGAATGACAACACAGGGGTGCTCACTTTCTGCGGTTATTGTTCCAGAAACTCGAAAATGTCGAATGGCAACGCCAACGTTTTCTGGTCGCAAAATGTTCAGCGCAGGCGAAAACCCTAAACCGATATGTCCAAAAACTGGTGTGTAATGCATACCCAAAAAAGGGTTCTGAAAACCGGACAAAGGAACACGATCTGGGCGCACACAGAAAATTTGCATACGACAGAGAAAAGACACATATCACTGATGACAACACATATCGGACAAAAGAATACCTTTATTTAGGTCAAACATTTTCTACATGGGTGCCATCACAGGCAAATATGCATTGCATGGAAAGACGGTGAACAATACCGCTGAACGCAACATGGCATGAGAGATGTCTGAAATCTCACGCCGTATAGAATCCCTTAAATCCTGCAAAGTTTGTGGATTGCACAGGTAAACTCCGGATTTGAGATATCGCCAAAACCAGAAATCCATAGGCGTCAGATCGGGGGATCGCGGAGGCCACGGAAAAGGATAATGGCGATCACCAAAATGCTGTTCCAGGTCCATTTAGCAAACCTATATGGAGCTATATCTGGAGGTGCGCCATCTTGCATTCGAACGATGTCATTGAGTGCATTCCGCCTGCACAATTCCGGTAGTAGCATTCATCCCATTTTGATAATACAGTTTTATCAATTCACCACGAACTTTCCCAGGAAGAGTAATTTTGTTGCCATGTGCGAGTTCCCGAATGAAGACTTCGCGTACCCGTTTGGTATTTTATCCGTTTCTTGCGTTGAATATCTGGCGATCGGCGTTATGTGATTGGTATCTTGCCTCAGTTATACGCAAATTTTTCTGCGTGCTCCCAGATCGTGTTTCGTTGGTCGGATTTCAGAACTCTTTTTTGTGTATGCATAACACGTCCGTTTTTGGACATATCGGTACTGTTCCAAGGCTATTTAGGGTTTTTGCATGCTGTGAACGTTTTGCGACCGGAAAAATTTGGGGTTGCCATTTGACATTTTCGAGTTTCTGTAACTATAACCGTAACCGTGAGTGTCCCTGTGCTGCCATTCCCAGAATCTCTAGCGCATACCTCCGAATAACTATATTTGCAATCTCATCTTGACCGGTTAACCGGAACGAACGCTAGAAGTGCAGATGTTGGCAAAGTTTCTTTATGACCACCCTTTATATCACATAAATGTTTGCGATATGTTACACAGATATTCACAAGTATGTTTGCACAGCATTTGTAATAACCTTTGCTATCATCGGAATGGCCTAACCTGGGGTCAGTGCATTGCATTTTACATTTATTAGGAATTAGTCATAAATTTGTTAAACAAGAACACTGAAGTCTGCATATTTTTTGACGTTCTACTATCATTTTAAGTAAAAGGTATGCCATCTGCCAACGCTACTTCATTTTGTGTTAATAGAATGAGGTTATTAAATCCCTTGCTATGCTAACCTCTTCGGCAACAAAAAGGTTTAATTTTGACAGTATGCTACTTTCTTTGCCTTATGAAATCTGATGCAATATTCTCACACAAAATGAACATTTTCATGTCTTTTTCGATTTCAAATAATGATTTTTAGATTTAAATTTTAAGTTTAACAATTCGTACTAAATGTTTCATTCATCTAATTATGGCAGACTAATGCAGGAGGGTTTATATGTGAGTTTCTCATATTTTTCCAATCTCTAACTTAAACATGAGCCAATTTACAACATTTACAATGCTACCGGAGCTCCACGAAGATGTCCTTTGTAAATCATTTTATCCTTATCATATTGAGTTAAACTTATGTGACTGAAAACACTTATGAAACTTCAAGTTTAAACGTGTAATAAATAGGATACTTAAATTAATGGAGATGAGATCTAAAGCAAGGAATTCAATTTTCAAAATTATTTGCAAATAAATTTTTAAAAACTTATCAAAGAAACGGTTTACATAAAAACAGTTTGTCTGCGTGTGAAGGAAATTTTGTGATAAATTTGAAGCGTTATATGTATCTTTTAACCTGTAGTCAAATAATAGGAGGATTCAATGGTTAATGTGACAAAAGTAAATTTCCCGACTGCCTCTCAAGTCAAGTGATTTATGTTTTGACGGAAATTGAATTACAATTTAGTTTATGGTAAACTTTTGTGCTTTGTTTGAGAAAAGATATTGTAAATCTCTGAAGTCGTGCTCCGACAATTCTCAATTTTTGGGAAAAACTGAAATTTCAGCCTCAGCGTCAGCATGGGCTCCATTACTCTGTTCCGTAACTGAATGGTAAGGCAAGCTAGCAGTTCTTTGTACTAATGGAGCATATACACTGCTTGACAATGAAAATGCAACACCAAGAAGAAAATGAAAATGATAGCCACCAAAATGATAGTCAGAATACAGAGCGAGAACGGCGTCGGCTCACTAGGATGTAGGACCACCGGGGACAGCGATGCACTAAGAAACATGTCTAGGCATAGAGTGAATAAGAGTGCGGATGGTGTCCTGAGAGATGGCTCTCTATTCCCTTTCAACCATTTGCCACAGTTCGTCTTCTGAACGAGGCAGGGGCAGAGTCTGCAAACAGCGTACAATCACATCCCACGCATGTTCGATTGGTGACAGGTCAGGAGAAACAGGTGGCCAGGGAAGCATATGTATACCTTGCAGAGCATGTTGGCAGATACGAGCACTGTGTGGTCGGGCGTTTTCCTGTTTAAAATTGCATTAGGCAGCCCCTGAAGGTAGGGGATTGCCACCGGTCACAGTACATTATCCAAGTATCGTTGGGCCTCATAGTGCCCAGAATACGAACTAGAGGTGACTTGGAATCGTAGGCAAAAGCGCCCCAAAACATTATGCCATGTTATCGCGCGGTGGGGCGTTCCACAGTTACTGCCGGATTAGATCTGTCTCCACGCTGACGCCGCACACGCATGCGGCGACTGTCACTGGATAAACAGAAGCGTGACTCATCTGAGAACAGGACGTTTCGCCATTCTCTCATCCACACCGCTCCAGTCAGGCACCATTCTAAACGTTGGCATCTATGCTGTGGGGTCAATGGCAATCTTCGTAACGGACGCCGTGAGTGCAGGCCACGTTCAACCAATCGACGGGAAGTGGTTCTCGTCGACACGGGAACATCCAGGGTATCTTGCACATGCCGTAGAATCGCGGTACAAGTGACTTGCGGGACGGCCACAGCTTGTCGGCGGATGCGTCGATCACGCCTGCTGACGTCACGCTGGCTGCACTTGCACCCCTCCTTCTTCCCACATTCCCTTGTTCCAACCATGTTCGCCATAGCCGATGCACCGTGGTTGCATATATGTGGGTATCAGCTGCGATTTGAAGTAAGGACCAACCCGCCCTCCTCAGTTCGATCACCATATCCCTCGTAAAATCGTCTATCTGCTAGAAGTGCCTTTGTTGAGGGGGACCTGGCCTTCTCTCCTATTACACGTATCCTCCGGGCCCAAAATCAACTTTCTTCGATAATTCGTCTATCAGAAATAACGACACGAATATTGCCCATTCTGCACGTTCCTTCCCTTATATCTTACTTCACGTGCGTCGGAAAGCTGCGCATTTCACATCATTTGCATAACTCAGTGACGTGCGTCTATTCTAAAATCTGCATAAATCTCTGACCACTCCTTCTTGCTGTTGCATTTTCAATGTCAAGCAGTGTATTTATCAGCGGTCTAAAACTGCAAGTAATGCTATGCGCAAGGAAATGTGAACGTGAGCACCTTATGAAAACATTACATACTTTGAAACGGTATCTCTTCGGATAATGGAATATTTATTAATTTTGATCAAAAGTATTAACGAAAGTGAATCTGAAACGAAAATGAAAAATCAGTAGTATCTAATCATGAACAATGCTCTTCAGAAACATTTTTTAAAAATTTTGGGGTGCATTAATTTAACTAATTTATTGCTCATCTAAAAATTAATATGATGACTTTTAAAAATATTTTCATTATTTATTCACTTACCTTTTATTTTATTGCTATTTTATTGCTATTTATATATTGTTGTATTTATTGCACCTAATTAACTTACTTTTCGTCACCGTTCCTGAGGCCTTCTACAAAATGCGACGCTTAACTAATTTTAAAATTTCAACAGTGATTTGTAGAGTATATTTACTGATGAACTGTTTTAGAAAGCACGGTTAATAATTATTAAATTGTAAGAGTAATATGAAAATAATATCAAAATGAAATGGATATATACTTATTTGTGTTTATTCCAGTATATTTGAATAATTATGGAAATTATTAGTTGCAGCATTCAGTTATTACAAAATGCAACCAAAAAATGAAATTAAATCTGACGTGCAGTCCGATAGAAATAAAACTGTTTTCCTGGATTTGGAGAACTTAATAAAAAGTGGAATTTTCAAAAATCGAAGATGAATTTTAGAGCATCTAATAATTCCAAATAAAATTCCTGTGAAAGCAAATTCTGCAAGATAGGATATTTCTTTAGTTTTTCTTAACGATAACTTTAGCTTAACTTTACGATATTTCTTTAACGAATAATATGTAAGTTAGATGCAATAGAAAAGTCTGTGAAAAATGCTCATTCAAACTGCAACTTAGTTGCAAAACTGCTCTGTAAAGTTACATTTTGCATTAGGAAGCTAAAATCAGATGGCAAAAAAACGTATGTAGCTCAAAGCCTTTTTTTATGTATTAATTTAAAACTAAGTAAATTAAAAATTCTAACACAGAAAACATTTTTTAAAATTCCTTCATAGTGACAGAAATGGTAAACGTAAGCACGCTGGTAAATTCTAGAGTTAAAAACAAATGAACAGATCTTCTTACTTCCAGTTGTTAAGATATTACGCAACAATGTTTTTGCTTAAGCTGAACGAGAATATAAACAAAGTACAGTCATTTTCATTAAAAGTGATGATTTATTAATGAAATGTTTAAGTTAAGTTTTAGGAAACCATTCACAGAAAACAAAATTTTATAATCCAGGCTTAAGAAAAGTAACTTTTTTGCTTTAGATAACAAATTTAGCTTTTTAAAGAAGTCCGCATATTAAAAGGGATTTTGCTTAAATAATGAGGCAAAACTTTACACAGCTTTGTGTGATATATAATTCATGCAACAAGTAGAAACATAGTTTGAACCTTTTAAAGAAGTATTTGTTGCGTAATATGAGGAGCGAGCAATTTTATATTTTTTTGAGAAGGAACATAATTTTTTGAATAAACTATAACATATCTAATTTAAGAATAAAATTTAATAAATTAATTTTTACATTTAGAAACTCATTTATTTTAAAATTACACCTTACGTAAGATGAATTTTATCCGTTTCATTAATATGAATATCTTATTATTTTACTTTAACAGCTTAAGATAAAGTACATCAGTGTTGTCTATTTAAATGAAAAAACGGAAATAACAGAAATTGCTGTGCAAACATTGTGAAAACATGGTTACTTATTCCAGAAAGGAAAACTGCGAAATGGTACCTCTCGCATGAGGAATGGGATTAAGCAAAAAGAAGGAATATGGCAGTATGCACTATATTTCCTTAATTAATGCTCATATTGCTATGGCTGTCATCATTAACCAACTTACAGAAAGAGAGAACATTGTATAGCGTCTATTTGCAGGAAGGTTAACATTTGCATGCGTAATTATGTTGTCAGTAGACGTCTTGGCATATGCGCTATCGAATCCACAGTACAATGCGAGGGATATCAATGTGGCATACGCCTTGACCTTTGGTATCGTATGCCAGATTTTTCATGAATTAATCGCTTATCCATATAGTGCAATGCTAATTCAAAGGTTGATGCTAAGAGATTGCAAGAGACTCTACGACTGTTACAAATTCCTGATAAACAAACTGGATGTACAGCCGGTTACCATTACATAAAGAAGTGAAGTGAAATTTGATTGCAACTGCATACTAAAGCGACTGAACTAGCACTAACGAATATTTGAAAACCCATCATGGCTCTAATCGTCAACAAGACATTGGTTATCAGGGTTCAGTGGAGACTCGGTATCTGATGCGGAATTTTTGCCACTCACCTCAAGACATGTGTTCTACTTGGAAACCTAACTAGATAAAGATACATGGAACTATTACATATAATAGTAACTAGATAGGTACTATTATATTGATACTACCTAGATAGGTACTATTATATATAATAGTTCCATGTATCTTTATCTAGTTAGGTTTCCAGGTAGTCCATTGAAGTTCTGTGTGGCTCCAGCCTCATGTCATCCCGCCATCAAGTGGCAATAATACAAAACTTCTTGTCGGAAAATTCCGGGAACAGTATTGTCAGTTATCATGGTAATGTTGAGTGGCCTCCAAGGCTACCTGAGTCAACTCCACTGGAATTTTTCTTGCAGATTTCCATTAAGGACTAGGAGTGCAGCCTGCCATTCAGCGATGATAATATTCTATGACTTTTGTTATATAAGCAGGCAGTAACACAGCACTTGCAATGCTGCGAAATATCCAATAAGAAGTTCTAGTTCTAATACCACAGTTTGAACACTTTTAGTCTCGAATAGCAGCTTAGGTATTGCGATTGATGCTGGACGCATTTCATGTAGTAGAACTGATATTTCATAATTGCAGAATACTGTGTTTTCTTTTATATATTGTTATATTGCTTACATATTATTTTCAGATATTAATTGCATCTTGCTCCCAAGTGTAAAATTCTATTCGTATTATTATTATTATTATTACGCTGGCATGCTGCGCGTTGCTTTCATTACCATCGCATTCTCTTTTCCTCTATTTTGAGAGGTGATGCGCGCAGTTCTGCTAAAATAGGCATGCGTGATCATCAAGCCATTACAAGTATAGTTTTAGATTTTATACATTCACTGCAATAAAGTTACGTTCGTAATAACAGGGATGCTTTCAATGTAACTGAATCATGGCCCATCCCGTCATTCCTTGGTCTTACCTGCAATCAAATTCAATTTACGTAAGTCCGCGATTAAGCCAAAAATATCTAGGACTGCTTGCTACCTCAACTGGTAGAAAATCGGCTCCTGTAGAAAGAATTATAATTTCAACACTCAGCGGATTCGACTTTCATAACGGGGCATCCAAGACATGCAATTTAGAACGTTTGAAGGCCTTTTATACTGCTGTTATATTTGATCAAGAAGAACAATGAAATAGCAGATCAGTGTGAAACAAAAGTAAAATGAAAACAAAACCTGACGTGACAACGCAAGACTTTCTCGTACGGCCTATCAAGTATCCTTTTTAGAATAACAATAAACTAATTATAAATAGATATTTAGAACAATAAATTAGTATTAAATATTGTTAGACATTTACAACAATAAACTAATATTAAATATTGTTAGACATTTACAACAATAAACTAATATTAAATATTGTTAGACATTTACAACAATAAACTAATATTAAATATTGTTAGACAAACTACATGCATAGACTGTTATTAGATGTAAAATTAGGTTTCGTTATTTGTCGAAAATAATTTTTTTTAATTTGACATAGACAACACATGAATATTTTTGTCAATTAAATCACTTCTGTAATTTAAAATGTATATCTACTGCCAACGATTACGAAATTAAGTACCGTATAAGGACTTTTAAAAAGGATAAGG
>KK114557.1:156786-226075 GCA_000611955.2 Stegodyphus mimosarum
GCGAGATCTATTTGCGAGAATGACGCCACATTTTGTAGGAAGATTAAATAAGACGGGGGACGAAGGATTCCGCGAAAAAACAAATTAGTTCCAAAAGTCACCGCTAGGGGAATATTTGGCGCTGTGTAATAGAAAATAGAGTGTTAACAAATGCAAATTAATACCGAATAAAATTACGTTTTATTATGCATATTTTCTGATTTAGTTCAAGTGCAATATGGCAACACTTTTAAAAAAGCGTAAAATCTACATAAACACCGATAAAGTCTCGTGATCTGCAATATCACGTACGCTGAGCAGAAGAAGAAGTTCTTTATTCAAATTTCACGTTACATCCATTGGCACAGTGGCAGCTGCTTGGGTTTTAAAAGGCAATGCGTTTTGAATCAATCGGATTGAAAGTTTATGTGCAATGTCTCCTTCTTTAGTCGAGCGTGCGTTACTGTTCAAATTCTTTTACCTCAACCAGTGCAACACGTCAGCCGCTCTTCGTGCTTTTAGAATGCACAAAAAAAGCGTAAAGGTTCGTTCTGTTACCGGAGAGAAATATCGCCACATGTTGAACAGCGTTGTCATTCCGGCACTTCAGCAAAGACAATGCATCATTTTCATGCAAGATGGAGCCCCTCCACACGTTGCGGTACGGGTGCAGCAGATGCTACGACAGAAATTCACAACAGAAAGAGTCATTAGCCGCTATTTTCCAACTGCATGGCCACCTCGGTCGCCTGATCTTACCCCATGCGACTTCTGCCTATGGGGTTACCTTAAGCACAAGGTCTATCAAGAAGTGGTCCAGGACCTGGCTACGTTGAAGGATAACATATCACGGACTGTACAGAAGATTCCTGCAGACATGTCACTTTCTGCTGTTGTGCATACTGTGCACAGAATGCAATATGTGGTCCACAACAACGGCAGCCACATTGAACCTCATTTGAATGCAAAATAAAAGGTAATTTCCGTATTGATTTGCATTTGTTAACACTCTATTTTCTATTACACAGCGCCAAATATTCCCCTAGCGGTGACTTTTGCAACTAATTTGTTTTTTCGCGGAATCCTTCGTCCCCCGTCTTGTTTAATCTTCCTGCAAAGTGTGGCGTCATTCTCGCACGGTCAGGCCACCCGGTGTATATATATATATAATTTTCATTTTTTTAAACAATTGAAACCAAATGATAACTTTAAATAATATTTTAAAGGTATTTGTCTTTCTATTTTATATATTTCTGTTGTTCTTGGGATTTCTTCTGGTTTGAAAACGCTTAGTTCATTTTTTTTATATTTTTGTTGGAAAATTTGAGGATTTTGCTGGTTTCAAATTTCATTGCTTTCATATCTTTGTGAATTAGGTTCTCAATTTCTTACTATTTTGTCTGTAATATATATTATGATTTTGAGTGTACGATGAGAGAATTTAGTACAAAAGACAGTAATTCACATTTTAATCATAGCCGGGATAACTTTACAGGTGATAGCTATATTGGACAGGCAATGGTAGCATAGATATAACTCGGACATGTTCATATTTATTACGTAGTTAGAATTATGGACTTGGAGAGAAAACCAAATTCAACATAATCGTATTACCGGATAAAGCAATTCTGGAGATACAATGTTTACGTCATTCATAATTATCGGTGTAAAAGGTATTTGCGCATGCTCCAGTAGCAGTTGCGCCCCCGAGCGGAGAGCGGTACAGATGGGAAGAAAAGGTGTGCTGAGTGCCGCTGGGTTTCTGAGATGTGAACTCAATATTAAATTTTCAATAAACAGTTATATATAGCCGTGAAAGAGTGATCATTATTATATTGTGTAAGTGCATCCGTAACGAAAGGCGTCTTACAATGTTGCATATGCAATTACATTTTAGAACAATGAAAGTATGCGGTTAAAAGAAGAGACGTTATTTAGCAAGCGAGTTTAGGCGGCAAAAGACTATGCGCACAAGGCAGCTGGAATATTTATAGCTTAGAAATTCTTTGCTTGAGTTCGAGATAGTGACCGGGCAAGAGCTTTCGCAATGGAGAAATGATGACACAAAATTGTTAATACCTAACATCGAAGAAGGAATGTACTTAATTAAAACTTAGACTTTTAAAGGGCTATTAAATTGTTACTACCAATTAAGTTAGAAAGGTGTTCCAATTATATTTAGTTTTTTAATATTTTTTTATTATCAATTAAAACTCTTCAGTAATTGGAAGTGTATAATTACGATTGTGAAAATAAAGGCCGTGTAAGGACCTTTAAACCGGGTAAGAGGGTATATATATATATATATGTAAGATATAGCAAAATTCGATGGTTGATTTAAAAATGATGGGCGATCTCAAAATTAACTATTCTAGATTTGGTGCGCTCCCCCATTAATTCATCTGTTCTCCCAAATTCGAGATTCTTCCATGTCATATAACATTGTTTGAAAAATGAAACTAAAACCCGAAATTAACCAGTCAATAGCTTGTCTCTACAGTTGCATCTACTTCAATATAGATACTGCTTCATGAGGTAATTAACTTTTAAAATCAGTGTTTATAGGATTTACCGTAATTTATTACGATTGGCTAAATGTTTACTAAGATGGCTTCATATGCCTGAAAATAAAAATTAGAACGTCTTCAAAATTCATTTGTGTCAGCGTCATGTGTTCGTCTTTCCACTCAGCTACCACGACTACGCTTTAAATTATCACACATATATATATACATACTTTTGGTACTGCTGATTGGAATAAAGAAAGAGACGCATAACTAGATGTTATATGAGTTCCGTACACAAAATTTCAATGTTCTACGGCTAATCGATTTCTGAGTTATGCGAGATATATACATACGTACGTACATAGAGTGATTATAAAACATTCCTTCGGAATCTACTTTAAATCCTACATACAGATGTCATGCAAAAAAAAAATCATCTAAATGAATTCGTGAACGGACGAAATGGATACTTCGTTTGAAATATAAACTTGAAATTTTTCGCGATTACACTACATCCTTTACTTCTTAGAAGGAAGTAAAAATATCAAATGAATGTGACTGCTCATTTTTACCATACTGAAAGAGCCATGTAATCAAATTATGAAAATTTCGTGGTTGAAGAAAAAAAATATTCTCTTTTTTTTAGCTGTTTGTTAAGAATGCTGAATACCGTAACCAGGCGAGCACATATCCATTGAGTGGAATCCTGGGCTTGATTATCGGCGATAGACAGGAAACTTAATACTTTTAGGCATTTTTTTAATTATTCCCCCGTATGTCTAATTACAAAACCACTTCATTACCAGTAATGTTGCAGCATAAACCTTTGACATAGTGGCTGGTAATTATCATAATAAATCCGAAATTATCTAAATTAAAGTCACAAAGCAATTACATAAATCTTTCAGATCGTATTGAAATTCGAATTTAGTTATGAAGATAACCGCAATTAAATGCTATTTCAAGAATGCCTAGGTTTAGTTGCCTAAACATCTCATCTGATTTGTAATGTAGTTTTCAAATTTCAAAGAAATATGATTAAATGTAGAATTATTAAACTTTACTGCACTGCATATTCTAGTAAATTATCATCCTTTTGATGATATCCTAACTTCTAAACTGCGTGGGAAAAGTGAGTGTGAATACTATGCGTGTAGCAAACCAGTAATTAACTTTAAATAATTTACTCTGGCATTAAACTCTATCTCTTAGGAATTTCAATGATTGTTAAATAGCAGTCATTCAGACTTCCACAATATTTGCTTAATTACACGGAGCTCATGAAAGCTTTCAGGATTCCTGACGCCAAGCTTTGAAACTTTGGATTCACAAGCACGATATAGAGATTATGAGCAGGCACCGAATACGTTAATTTCTGACTTTGAACACCTCCTCTCTAGCAAATTTAGTTGAAGTATTAAATGAATTTGCAGCTTTCATCAATGCAGTATAATCTTGATATTATAAAAATTTAGTCGAGACTTCCCATTTTCTTATAACGCTACAGCATACTATAGAACTATAATATAAAGCATATTTGCAATCTGATAAATTACCTTTTCTGATCTTTTGTCAAGTCTTCGGTTTGTGTTTTATGAAAAACTGCGATTCTGACATTTGTTTCTAACAATCTAACAAAATATCGTTAATTTAATACATTTTGTATATACACTATAGCAGTTGACGTATTTAAAAACAATGTACAAGTATCTACAAAAGAACATTGCGAAATATTGCGAAATAAAGTTGTGAAAGTGGTCATTATTTTTTTATTAGTCCTGTATATCTATCGGTATATATATGTCGACTTTTGTTAGTCAAAAAGGATAACGAAAGAAGCGATTTGTCTTGTCTGAGAATGAGAAGGGATTTTACTAAATGACTTTATGGATGTTCTTTTTATCATAGAGAGAGAGAGGGAAATGTACTAAAGTATGAAATAGAAGCTAAAGTCTTTTACACTTCCGTGTAATTGAGAAAGAAAAAAGTGTAAAATATTTCAAACAAAGATAGGCTTAGAGATTAGGATAAAAGAAAAGATTGGTTAAGAACAATTTCTAACCTTACTTGTTGTGCCTCTCACGTATTCGCGAGAATAAGCCATATAACCATAATTGCAGAATATAACAAACCATTTTTATGGTCCCATAATTTGCTCATAATTTAACAAAATTTGTCAGGATTTTAGATTCATATGCGCATGTACGATGCCACTAATGTCCGCATTTTCTTGAGTTTGGGAAATATCGCTAAATGTTTGGAAAATATGCAGTGTAAACTGTCTTAAATGTTATGTTTTGAATGTGTATGAGTTCCGGTAATATATTTGATGTTCAATTCGTATTTGCTTAGCTTTTCAGTACATTTAGAATGTTTTAGATTCAAGGAGAGCTAAGCCTAGTCTTGACGGTTTGTTTATCTTTTCTATCAAGGTGATTTCGCATCAGATTCCTGAAAAACGTGTTCTTTGTCTTGGACCATATTCTGAGATTTATTTATTTATTTATTTATTTTTTCTCATCGCGGATTTTGCTCATCTTCAAGCCGTGAAGTTCTTGCACCCGAGATAACATCTTTCAAGAAAATAATAGCCTAGCAGACTGTCTGTCTACCGTCATATTTACCAATGAAACTCGTAATGTTTAAACGAGGAAGTTTCCAAAATATACCTTTCGAAAGGGTTGACCGAACTTTTTGTGTGTTCTCAACAAGCCACACACAACGTTACCGAGAGGAATAAAGCGACATCTATAACTATTAAGCGTAATATTCAAGGATTACTGTCTTGAAAATTGCAAGTATCTGTGAAACACTTTAGCGCCTGTCAATTCTTATCTTTTTTGGACAACTTCAAGAAATAGCTGAGAATCCCTTCGGTAGGACCATTTACACTGGTTATCATAAATTAAGGAAAAATCACAATCATGATTACTGAAAAAGTTACATGTAGAATTTTATGAAACTGACCCACAGCATACAACATATAGTAAGGTGTCAAATAAGTAATAAAAAGAAATTACTAAAACATTATAGTAGTATAGAAATTAGCATATGCATAAATTGAACAAATCGAAGGTGTCAGTTTGCCATAGTAAAAGTGCCTTCAATATGGAATATGATCGCTTCTAGAAGCAATAGAGCACATACAGTGATGTGTGATGCTTTCAATTATGCGGTCTATCAGTTCCATAGGAAGCCAGAGCCATTACTCTTGCAAAGCAGTTGCAAGCACGACAAGGGCCTGAGGAGGCTAATTGAGGGCAGCTAGACGTTTCCCTAAAGCATTCCAAACGTGCTCGATAGGATTCAAGTCCGGGGTTAGAGCTGGCCACTCCATACTCATAATTGTTTCCTGTTGAAGATAATTATCTACGATGCGAGCCCTGTGTTGTCTTGCGCTGTCGTCCTGTAACAGGGGAAAGCATCACCTATAGCCCTGATATATGGGCGCACATAAGCATCAAGGATGTTATTTGTTAAAACCTGAGTATTCACGGTTGCCCTTGGAGAGACATGGAGGTCTGTGCGTCCACCCAAAGAGATGCCACCACAAACACAGACACTGCCTCTTTCGTATGTATCTCTTTCACAGATATTTGACGGATGATAACGGGTTTCAGGTTCTTTCTATATCAAATAACGTTTACTATCGCTTTCTAGACTGAACCTGGACTCATCGGTAAAGAGAACAGCCCTCTTTTGATGAGGCGTCCAGTGGACATGTTGTCGTGCCCACTGCAAACGGTCCGTTCTATGGCGTGACGTGAGGGGCACGCAAATGGCTGGTCGCCTCGCATACAGACCACCTTCGCGAAGCCTTTTACACACAGTTAACGTTGACACCAACCTTCCGGTGGCAGCAGCAAGGGAAAATCTATGAAGAGTCAGAGTAGCGGCTCTATTCCTGCGTGCACATAATGTCAAATATCTGTCATCGGCGCTCGTCGTAGCAGCTGACCGTCCTTGGCTGAGCCTTCTAGATGCCGAATCTGTGCTTTGAAATTGCCTCCAAAGTCTATGAACCACAGAAATGACTCACATTTAACCATTTGGCCACTTCTGTTTGACTTTCTCCTGCCTCTAGTCTCCCAATGGCTCTCCATCGTAGTTCTGGAGGCAAATGACGCCTGGAGGTCATTGTTACGAATTGGCTATCTCAAATCTCTGATGTCACTATCACAGTGAAGTATGTGGGCTTGCGCTCAAACATGGACTTTTATGCTCCTTGCAGATGACGTATTCCGAGTGCAACGCCACTAAGTTGAATATTGCAGTTTTACTCAACTACTCTTACTTGGCAACATATTCAAATTGTTCACTGTTTGGTTTATTTTTAAGGGAGTTATGGCTATTTTTGTGATTTTTCCTTAATTTATGATAACCAGTA
Organism: Stegodyphus mimosarum; assembly: GCA_000611955.2. Lineage (NCBI taxonomy): Eukaryota > Metazoa > Arthropoda > Arachnida > Araneae > Eresidae > Stegodyphus > Stegodyphus mimosarum. Next base: position 163,660 of record KK114557.1, read on the forward strand.
TAATTTTCTCATACATAAATAACTTTATCGTTTATGCGGTATTAATTATATTGCAAGTGTATTTATGTTAGTTATTTTCATTATTGCCTGCGCAGAGTAGGACTTTTTAAAATTTCGCTCATAGATATTAATTAAATCTATTCTGCGGTATTTATTGCTTTTCATGTGTAGTGTTAATTTGTTTTTTTACCCCTTGCAAAAAGGATATCATTGTCCAGTATCTTTAATTGCTGTACAGCGGGCAAGCAATACTTAATTTGAAGAATTAACTATATCTAATTCAAAATTAGCATTACCGCTGGTATTATATTTTGTTTACATATTCTTCAGCTTTACCTTCAAAGAAACTCATTAGTACAGACCCTTGTATTTGATGACGGATTGTTTTGTTTTCTTATATTCTGCTTATATTATTTATTATATTACTTGTGTATTAGCGTTTATTTTCAATATTGCTTAGTAGAAGGACAGTTTAATGTTTCCTATACAGCCATTAATTAATTCATTTCAGCGGTTTTTCTTATATGACATGTGTATTAATATTTTTCCCTTCTTTATTCTATTTAATGGTAGATTGCTTTGTTATCATATATTGTCCTTATACGTTGTGTATTAATATTTGTTATTTCCAGTACTCCTTGCGCAGAGTAGGACAGTTTAATATTTCATATACAACCATTAATTAATCCATTTCAGCGGTTTTTCTTGTATTGTATGTGTATCAATAATTTGCTTTTATATGTATTCCTTTTCTTCTTACGGCTTGCAAAGAGCAAAAAAGAATTTATTTCTCTTGCACCTTTCCCTTTTTTTCTTTGGAGAATTTTGACGTAGCACAGACTGATGCCATCACTACTTTAAACATAGCTCTTTATTAGAACTTTCAGCTAATTGTTAGAGCAGACAAGACATTCTATCTTGAACAATTATACAATATAACTGATATGCAAATGGTAACACAGCAACGCTGTAGTAATTAAGCAGTATCGTTACACCGCATCTCCTAAATGCAGTCATGTCAACATCTTCAGCAAACTCAGTAGTTCCAGTAACAACAGCCACCTCCCCGAGCTTAGCAACTATTTCAACTCGAAATTCTTTTGAGCAAGAGTCTCCGGTGCACAATACGAACATAATCAACGAGAACTGCGACCAAATATTAGATTTTCTGGCCGAGAGTAACGCCAAAAGCAAGTTGAACTCAAAAGATACTAGGAAGCTCAAGAACTTCGTAAGCACAATCAGAAAGCGTTCATTAACTAGTTAAATTAAAAGGAAGTCGCTTAAATTAAAAGGAAGTCGAATTACGTCGCTAAATTAAAAGGAATTTTGACTATCCAAGAAAAACGCCTGGCAGTGCTGGTAGAACGTGTGCAATTACCAGAATACCCAAAACCCCAACTCCATAAATAACTCACCAAGGCCCAGTGAAAGTAAACGCTGCAGATTTCTACGGGGAAACAACCGAGGAAGAGGCCCCTTTCAAAGAGGTCACAGCCAAGAGGAGAAATGAGTAAGGACAGGTAACAGCTAATTCACAAACTCCGGCACCTTCGGATAGATTTCTAGCTCACTCACGAGGCGATCACGTGATCCTCCTAAAGCTCAAATACCCTCAAAGAACTCAACAACAACTCCAGACCTAACTGAATAGCCTCCTTACTTTCTCCAAATTGGGCTTCGTTTTCAAGAATACCAGATTCACCCTTTCAAAGGAACTTTTAATAAGCTGCGAAACAGGAGAAAATCTGAGTAACTTGAAAAACACACTGGAAAATATTCCAGAAATACGCGATTCCTTCACCAACCGGATTCCTTCACAGCCAAAGCAACAAGTAATAGTCTTTATCATTCCAAATACGGCAGTAGCAGATGATATTAAACTTTCGCTATTTAAATGATATTAAACTTTCGCTATTTAAATACTTCAACTTACCAACCCTTGATGTCAGTCTGGGACGCCCACTCAAGAGGTCGAACACAGTCAACAGCTGGATAGTGGACATTTCTCCTTCACTCCAGCCTTTGCATTCTATTCCGAAACACTCCAAATTAGTTTCAATCACTGTCACATCAAGCCCCATATAGCACTGATCCGCTGTTATAGATGTCAAAGCCTGGGGCATCTGGGTAAACATTGTCGTAACACTCCTGTTGCTCGATTTGGGCAGGATTGCATTCCTACACAGCTTATTCAAGTGACAAGAAAGACTGTTAACTGTCAAAGCCACAATCAACAACAGGGCACAAAATTTAACACAACACATAGTGCCAAAGATCCAGACTGCCCATGTTACAGGCTAAAGCTAAAAGCTAGCTGAGTTACTTTCAAGAGCATAACGTCGCAGATTTCGACACTTCCAGGTAATACCACTCATTAAAATCCTTCTGCACAGCAAATAACTAATCTACGAATGCTTCAGATAAACCTTCAAGGCACAAAAATAACTCTGCCACATGCGTTAAAAACACCCCAGAAAGAACGTATAAACCTGATTTTCTCACAAGAGCCCTATGTACCGCCAAAGAGGAAGTTGGAATTATCAAAGGCTCCATTTTCTCTCCTCTCCACAACAGCTAAATCAGCAATAATCTACAATGGTCCTCTAACCCCTATCTCTATCCTCACTACGCAACACACAGTTGCTATAAACCTGGAAACTTCAAATGACAACTTTATTTAACATCAGTATATGCACCTCCTTTTGTAGAACTCTAAGATGTCCTGCTAGAAATGGATAACGTGAACTTCTGTCCGTCAACAAACCACCTCATAGCAGACGATTTTAACGCCACAGAAAAGCCTGTGGCGCTAAAGCGGAAAATCATAGAGGCAGAATATTACTTGAATTTCTACAAAAAAAGAGCTTAATATTACTTAACAAGCCGAATATCCAGCCAACTTTTCAAGCTCTAGAGGTCCAAGGCTGGATAGATTTTAAACTAGCGACACCCAGTATTGCACCAATAGTTTCTAACTGGAAAGTCTTGGACCAAGAGTCTTTAAGCCATCACCGCTACATAACCTTCCAATTGCAAGAAGAGCTCAACTTCACTGTAAAGAGACATTTCAAAACACCACATTTAGGGCAAAGCAAATTTAAAACGAAATAACAGCCTGCTAGCAGGATATTATACGCTCCTTTGAAATCGCAAACTTTAATGAAGAAGAAAATGTCTCACAGGCAGTTTCATTCAAACAGTGACAAATATCTGTATCTCAAGCTACAAACAAATGCTACTTTCAAAAAATTCAAGCTACATTGGTGGCACCATTCCCTTACAATAGAAAGGAGCAGAATGAAAGCTCTCAGACAGCTGAACAAAGCCTGTAGGCTTCAAGAGGAAAGGAAGGAAGTCAAATAACAATTTTCGAAAGCCAGAACGATCTACAAGCAAAATTTATGTTTAGCAAATACAACAAGCTGGAGGAATTTCTGCACGGCAACAAGCGAACGTCATGGGTCAGTCTTTAAAGTAGCCCACAACAAAACTTTCATATCGCCGCAACTTTCCATATCAGTTTTCCAGGAGCTATTGCATCAACAGATGTAGTAACAAATGCGGTATCAGCCCTCTACCCCAAAGAGAATAGGATAAATGCAGATCAGAACTCGAAACTTGTGAATATCTTTGACTCTTCACACAGATCAGCTCCTTCGGATCTTCCAAGCTCAGCAGAAGTAGAACACATCATTAAAAATTTAAATAACAAAAAAGCACCGGGTCCGACGGCATGGATAGCGTAATATTAAAACAAATCCATTCTGCTGACAAAAATATAGTCAATTCATATGTAAATGCTTGGAAATCAGCAACATTTCCAAATATTAAATTAAAAAGCAGAATTAGTGTTATTTTTAAAGAAGAACAAACCACAAGGCAATCCGCACTGATATAGACCAATATGCTTAATACTTGCTCTCGGAAAGCTTCTAGAAAAGTTAATAACGAGATTAAACTACCGTCTGAGCAAAAACAAGCTAATACACCAGAACCAATTGGGCTTCATGGCTAATAAATCCATAGATCATGCATTTCAGAATTTGCAACAAACACTACAACAGAATACAAGTCAGAATCTACATTCTCTAGTTACCTCGCTGGACATACGAGCAGCCTTCGACTCAATACTTTGAAAGGATGCACTGCAAATCTTATCAACGATAAACTGTTCAGATGGAATTCTGAGGTTATTAAGAGATTATCTAAGTAACAGATCGTTGCAGTACAGCCCCAACGCTGACATTCAAAAGTACAAGATCACTAGAGGATGCCTACAAGGATCTTGTTTAGGACCAGTCATTTGGAACCTAATTGCAAAATGAAGAGCTTAAAATGTATGACAACGTCCCCCACAGGCATACGCAGGCCTGTGCCGACGATTTAATGTTAATCACACACGGCACAAGCCGCAGAGAAATAGAGGAAAACTTAAACAATTCACTTATATGGTGAAAGAATGGGCGGACAAATTTCAGCTGAAAATATCGATAGAAAAGAGCAAAGCATTTTACATTCCAAAACCGTGAACTTCGAACCTAGATACCCAATAATTCGGATACCTAATGAGAAAATCAAAATGGAAAATAATATTCCTTATCTGGGCGTCAGAATAGATAACAGACTCTCCTGCATCAATGCATAAAATATATCAAAAACAAGCTCATAATCCTATGTAACTCTCAGAAATTCACTGCTGCTAGCAACTGGGGGATATCCCCAAAATTGCAAAAACTATGGTATCATACAGTAACAGAAAAAATTCTACTACATGGCGTTTCAGCTTAGGACAAAAACCTCAATACGCATGCCCAAAGACAATCACTTTCTGTACAAAGATTTTTTCTCTTGGCAATCACAATTGCATAACCAACGGCCCCAACAAGCGCTTTTAATGTCATAGGATGTTTTCCACCGATCACCATCACAATAGAACAAGAGGCAACAAAAGTAAAAGTAGCACGACTGCGCCAAAGCAGCACATTCAATAATACGGATGTACCATCCAACAGATTACGAAGAAGATATGCGCAATTTAGATTTACATCCAAACCATCTGTACACAAAAAACCAAATAGTGAATACTCCAATAGACTATTTCCCAATCCAAATCTATATGACTGAGCCGCTCACCACTAGTAAGAGAAATTCAAGACTTACTATCCTATTTCCCAGAGAAAATCCATCCAAAGCTGAGTTGCGCCCATCTGGGCACAGTGGACAATGAAACGCCGACTAACTGGCAAGAGATAGTGCAAATGGGCAACTTGCCCAGCCATCTCTGTGCCAATTCCATTATCGCACCTTAAATCAAGACTGGAAGAGGACCTTAGTATGTCCCTGTGGAAAACTAACTGGACATAAGAGCTAACAGGTAGGAAGACGTTTAACTTCCTCCCGGTGTCCTCAAGGGAATTAACCACTACAGGCCCAGCAATGACATATTTCCTGACGACACATGGCCCTTTTGTAGCCTATCTGTTTCGCTTCGGATTGCACCACACAGACTCATGCATATGGAGCTCTGCAGGTACCATCGATCACTATATATTCGAATGTCATATCACCAAAGACCTACATTTCCGGCTGTGCACAGCTGAAAATGCCCAGGTATGGCTGAAATAGCTCCAAAAGAGTAAGCTACTACGAAACAAACTTAAAACTCTTATAGACTACCTGGCAATGAACTGCAAAAATTTAAAAGCAATCTTAAAAAAATCCTTCAGCACAGTCAACGTCTTGAAAGAGTCTTTTTAATAACCATAGGTCACAAATACCCATCTTCCGAAGTAACTTTATAAATTCCGCTACAAATTTTAATACTCTATAGAGATTTTTGGGTAGGCTTAGCGATAATATAATACTCCACCAATTGAATACAAATTCTGACAATCATATAACAAGCGGTACAGCAACTCAGCTGATGTTAAGTAAGGGTTTTAGAGTTTGGTTTATTTAGTAATGGCAATGTACTCGAGAGCTATCTACCTAAGAGAAGAGATACCTTCGTACGCCTATGCAGCTAACCCGTTCGCCGAGAGTCCAGCTCCAGACCGAACTACCAGTATTCAGCGACTTTACTGCCTGGCCGCTGGTGGGCCCAGGGGTTTTAGAGTATTTCGTTCAAAGTGAAGTTTTTACTATTGCGTTAAGTAATTACGTTCAGTTTTTGTGGATGACATTCGAAATGAAATCCGTTGCGCAAATCGGGATCTTTTCAATTTGTTTCGTTCCGAAAATGAGGTACCCTGTGCTTGAGTTTGCGGTGTTGGAGCTTTAAATGTCTTTGAACGAAATAAAACAGTGACAGACTTTTTCTTTGCACGAAGTTAAGTAATGTTTTTACATTATTGTAGATGAGAATAATTTGTAAATATAACTGTATAAATAAAATTATATTAAATATTCCAAAACCTAAGAAAGCTATTTTATTTTGCCATATTTGCCATATTATATATATCTGTGTCGGAGCACATTGCAGTCAGAATAATATATAGCGATAGGAAAATTTTTAATTTTGCTCACGATATTACTGATTCAGTTTTGCTTTATTTATAGATTTTCTTCCCCCCAGTGAAATTCGGTTGACTGATTAAGCCTGGATTTACTGGAATTATAAAAATCTAATAATGAAAACGTAATATGTTTCTTGCTTTCCTAAACAAATAAAATGTTCTAGTTAATATCTCAGGTTTCTGTATTAAATGTTTTCCCATAACCTGTTTGACAAAAAGCATCCTATATATTACATCCGGTACTATTCTAAAACTTACTAACATTTGCCTTCTTAATTGTATACACAATTTTCATGAAACATTATTATATATATGCAATAACTAAAGTTCCTTTTTTATTATAGCGTGAAGTTATATTTTAAATGCATTGTACTAATTTTGCTTTAAAAGTATATAAATTTAAATATGATGATAATACATTTTCTTATTTAAATTTCCTTTTAATCTAAACACATCGTATTATAAGGAGCTCAACTACTGCAAGTAATACTTTCAATTTCCCTGTACGTTTAATACATAGAACTATCTTATATAGAAAGGCAATTTCAATTTTTTTACCCCGTTAAACTGAAAGTTGCAAATCATCACATTCACGTAAAATTTTGAGATCTCCACAAGCACTATGTTTGAGAAAAACGTTTCCTTTTGAAAAATAAATTAGTAAATCTTATACAGTCTATTTTTCGTGTTATCATTTTGCAGATGTAATTTGAAAAATGCGATGTAATTTTGGAAAATGCATTGATAGATGCGTAAAGGGGCCATATTAGTGAGAGGTAAATAGCTATTAATTATTAGTTTGTAATTATAATTAACAACTAAAAATAATTCTAAACATTTCCGTAAAGCAAAAAACAAGAGATTTCATGTTAACGTAGGAAATGTCATAAATGAGCTTAACGAACATGTTAATGAATTACGAAGGAATTACATTACAAATATCTTTCTTAATTTTCTACGTTTAAAAAAATTATCGATAATGATAAAAATAGTTCTTTATGTAATTGAAGCAACTGAAGCTAAAAGCTTTCTTATTAATACAATTTCTTAATTTTCTACAAAGCTTTACATACGAATATTTTCAAGATTAAGTTTTCATTTGATACATTACTTAGCGAAACATTATCGTAGAGTTTTCTTTAAAAATGTAGAAACTTCTGTTTATTTTCTTAAGAAATGCAGTAGATATTAAGATTAATAAAACGATCTTTGACTGAAGCATTAAGATAATGAAAAATATCCGAACTTCGGAAAGAATTATCAATTTAAATCTTATTTCTGTATTTGAAATAGATATTTATCCTAGATAAAGATGTCTATTGCTTATTTATTTATCCGCTTTTGTAGACGATACAGAATTATAACTTAATGATTTTAACATTTTCCAAAATTAAATATTATTTGCAGTTATATTTCTCCTTTTTCCTGAGAAAAAAATATTTTTATATTGTGATTTAACATTGTGAGTTCCATTCACAACTCGTTTAAATAAAAATGCAGACAACCTTACAAGCAAACTCCATTATTTTAATTCAGCTTATTTTTAGACGGTTCAAATTCAATTTTTTCCACACAGATATCTTATTGCTAATATCGAAATAGACTTTTAAAACTGCCTCATTTTCTTATATTTATTAAGCATGGTTTGCATTTTATTCATCTGCTTAATTTAATGCAACTTAATTCATTCTTTTAATAAATTTATTAAAACCAGCTCTGGTTTTTCACCGTTATTGTGTTCGTAATGTGACGTTGACGTAAAATATTACGTACTTAACTAAGATTAATTCTTTCTTTTTTGCACTTTTAAAGAGTATTTTCCTGTTTTGATTGCAAAAATATAACTGCGGCTTTTGCTTTTTCAATTTCTTGAATTTAAACTGTAATTATTTTTTCCTTTACGTTTATCCATTTAGTGCTATTTAAACACATTTTTAGAACCATTTTGAAGCCGTTTAATTAATTTTTAAAATGTACAGGGCTTTTTTATTATGTTCTGGCTGATAGATGTTTTCTGGACTTTACGTCTGCGTTGTGATTTCCATGACGGAAGCGCTTTTCATAAAATTTCCAGGTGTGCTGCTTTTCATTACTCTTCCAATACTTTCCAGAGTAGTGATGGGTTTGCACTTAAAAGGAGCTATTTTCAAGAGACAAAAGACCCAGACTTCTCAGGAATGCGTTGGAAAAGTAAATATGCAGTACCGGCATCAGTCTTTAATTTTTCAAGGAACACAGTGGTTCTTTTCGGAATATGACTTCTTTCCTGCACTGATGAAGTTCACTTCTGAAAGATATTGGTATGAAGAAATAGAATTTATTCTGCAAATATAGGGCAAAAAACTTCTCTTGATAGTACATTGAATTGAGTTTAACATTTTTACCCACTCTTATTATTTTTAATTTTCCACTGTAACAGAGTCCTGCAATGATCATAAACCCCTTATTAAAACATCCCTTGCATTGACGGTACCAGGTTTGTACATTATTTTCTATTCGTTTTCAATAATAAATAGCTCAATTTTGTTGCAGACATTTAAGTAAACCTATGCTTCTTGAAAACATCCCAATATATTTCCATTTATTTCCTGCTAAAAGATTTTATATAGGGTTTTATTCTGCTCTGAGCCACATGCCTCTGCAAAAGCTGGTCAACATTACGCTTTGTAACATTTTCAAGTTGTATAGTTTGGTTTATAATTTTATTTATAGCTACTAAAAATACATTTAAAGACTTTGAAATTGATTTCTATGTCGCGGAATTTGTTCTTGTTAAAAACGATTTAATTTTAGAAAAATTAAAAACAGTATGTACTTCTTTCTGAGTGTTCCGTTTTCTTTCCATGCTGAAGTAATCATTTGCGGTTTTAACCTTCCGATTCCTAACGTTGCTTATTTTGCACCTACACTTTATAATGCCATACATTTCACAAAGTTTTGGGATTAGGAATAGGAATATTTCTCTTCGGAAAGCGCAAAAATATATCATTCAATCCACAGTTTGTTTACATGTGATAACTTGAAAGACAAATAAGTTTAAAAGTAGCAGACAATATCTTTTGTTTCAAACAATAAGCTGCGAGAAATATTAATTCCAAAGCATTTATTAGCCGTAAGGAGCGTTAGCCCAGAAGGGCTATTAGTCTTGAAATGGTATTTTGCGTTGAACCACTACAAACGGCTGAATCACTTTTTAAATTGTTGCCGCCAAATATTATCGCCTTGTATTATATTTAAGGAAATTAATAATGAAGAATATGCATGAATGTATGTATGTTTCTCGCATCGTGAAAAAGCGACAGTACCTAGAGGCATCAAATTTTGAATAACATAGTCCTTCACCCGAATATGGGCACCTTGAAGCTCGAATTTGGAATTTGTTTTATTGTCTATTTCATATCTTGTAAAACTTTAACGAATTTTCTCAACGATTTCAAAGCGAGCAATGGCAACACTGCACGGAGAAAAAAACATTTTTATCTCACGCGCTCGAGACTGTCTATCGGAAATTCTAAAGATTAAATATTTTTATCCCAAAGGGACATTTGCTCAAATGCTTACAAATTATGTATGCAGATGTAGAAAACTCCCCTTTGGGCATATTATAAAATCTAAAAGCTTTCAATTTTTTTTTTTAAATATTGTTTGTCCAATATGTTTTATATCTCTTTTGTACATGCATCCTTAATCAATTACCTAACAGGAGATTTCGTATTTCTTATCATTATAATTTGAAATAAAAATTAATTTATATTTCAATTCATTATAATATTGGAATAAAACGTTTAACTCTTTATAAAGACAATCTCCAACTCAATGGTTTTAGACTAAATTTGACTAAGCCAAAATTGCCACTCAAATGTGTATTTTTGTTCGTATTTAATTTTATTATTTATATGGTTTATGCTTTCTTTTCCTACACAGCTTTAAATCACCAGCATTTTGCATTCTAATAGTTATAAAATTTACATAAAAATTTAATACTTTACACAACATGTGCTTCGCCTCTGGTTTTATAATAATGCTTACTAATTCAATACCGTTTTTCGAACCAAATAAGAAAAGACGAGGAACTTATCACGATAATATAGACATATTAACTTTATCCTCATTGAACTGCAATACGGAACGCATTTGTTTTAAAACTTAATAGACTCTAGCGATAAACTTTAAATTAAAACATTTATATCCCATACCTTAAGGAATATGCAAGCAAGTGAAACCTTGCACCATTTTATGGCAAATATAAATATCCAATCGTTAATCTCTTTCTAGAGTAGTTTAGCGCAAATTTCTGATTGGAGGAGAGCACATGCAATATTTCAAAACTAATGGGCACTTCTTAAATTTAAAGTTAAAAATAGTATTACAAAGGATAGAAATTGCATTCTTTCTCTCATGTATAGTATAAGACAGAAATATGTAAACATATAATATAAATAAAATTAAGCATTAAGAAGCTACTGTGAATTTAAATTATGATTTATATTTAAATGTTTTTTGGCTTGCATTTTAACCCCTTTTCTCTCGCTAAACCTTTTTCGCTTTGAAGGGGGAATTGTGTAAGATAAAAAATATGTATATTCAAATTATAATTTAAATGGATACTTTTTTCTGCCTCTGAATGGCAACGCGGAAATTAGTAGAGGCACATCATTTTAGAGAAAGCTAAGTGGCAACAGTAAACTTCAGAACTTGCTTTCGATTTATTTGAAGCTTGATTTATTGTAGCTTGAATGCTGTGGATGAGATATCATACAGAGTCCAGAAAAGATTAATTTGTTCTGGTATTTTAATAAAGTCCCTTTTATACTAGGCTGAATGTTGATTTAAATAGGAATACCACTCAACCATACATATAGAAATTTAGAAGCAGCGTTTAGATTTATTTTAGAACATTGTTAGATACGCCGCGCCATTATTGTCTAACGAACATGCAGTATTATTAATTATCAAATCGAGTGCATTGAAACTGAAACTAACTCATTCTGAATTAAGATATTTATCTGAACACAAGGCACTTTTGCTCCTACCTATGTAGTCGCAAATGTTACTGCTTGCAATCTAGCTTCCCTTTCTTCTGGAAAACAATATTAAAGACACACCTATTCTGGAACAGGCACGATTAATGTGCGAAGGATTTGCGGCCGGAAACGTCAGCTCAAGCTAAAAAGAATTTTTAATCTGTCTCGGCTGCCAAGTTTGCTTTTTGTTGCGTAGCAAAATTAAGCGAATTTATTAATTAATTCATTTATATTCCAAATTATGCTACACAACGTGTATGTTATTTAATCTCTGTGTTAATTTGTTTTACCTTTAATTAGAGTTTTGTACTTAAGACAGAAAGTTCGTTACTTTCGTTTTCGGAAGGCGCTTGGCAGTAGGCAATGGAAATAGCTGTGTTTTTCATGTTATAATCTGCATTTTAAAATACTTAATTTGAGTTTATATATTTATAACTTATACTAGAAGAAACAGAAAAATTTACACTTTAATTTAAAATTTAGAAGTACTTTAAAGTTGATAGCTTAATTAGTTTGTGAAATATGTTCATTTAATTAACAAAATTTTGTAGCTTTCGTAGGATTTGGTGTAATGGCTATTTTGTCATTCTTAAGCTGCTTTGGGGTGATTTATGATGAAGGTCACTTTGGGCTTCCTGTAGAGTTCTAGGTTTACTGTCGACAGATATTTTTAATTGGCGATGCGGGGTTAAAGGTGTTGAACTAACAATTTGAAAAGTAAGGATTTTTATACTGTTTTCTTCGGGGCGTTTTTGTCAGGAATTGCACCTTTTTGAGTGAGTTTTGGCGCCGTTGGTAAACGTTTATAACAAAAAGCCGGTGCACTCGTTTTTCGCTCTCTTTATTTCCGGTATTAGCTGTGGTGCAGCTTCGTAGGACGATGGGCAATTTCTTGCTCGCCCTTTGAACACTCTTGCGCTCTCTTTTACTCATGTGAATGATGTGCTGAGGAATCTAAGTAGCAACGAGGGGCAAAAATATGGCTCCTGACTGTAAACCCATCGACGTAGTTTACTAGACTCCCGAAGGAAGTTTCTTTGTATCACTGTGCCATCAGTTAACATGTGCTTCTGCACCGTGGAAGTGTGGTTCATCTTCGTCTTGGTGCCGCTGTGGTCCACTACATCTTGCTGATTCATTATGACCATCGCATAGCTATTTATTTCCTCCTTTCGTGGCCACAAGAATCAACTCGGATGTCGCCTTGTTCATCTTCTATCGCACCCATGGTCGTGGAGCTGTGAAGATATGATTGATTCTAATATTATTATGTTAAAATGAACAATATTTTATTTTGACTTCTAGGAGCAAAATCCTAATTATTAATAGTTTAAATTAATTTTGAATGTAAAATAAAAGTCTGTTTCACTTATAAATTTAGTATGATGTTTTATTTTATTTACTGGTAAACTTATACATGACACGCACCAGTTATCACTGGGATGTTAGGATATTTAAATTAATAATCACAACGCAAGTTTTAATGCACTGACCAGTAAAAGCTCTAGATTATATTTGGTGCTCATGAAAATCACTAGTATAACATTTTCATTATCGATCAACATCTCAGCATCTACGCAAATGAATTTCCTACATCATTATACGTTAAACTACAGTTAAACTACAGTAACATTACATTATATATAGTCATCAAATGATAAAAGTATAACTAGATTTGTTGGATTTTTACCATCGGAGATATTTAAAGAAAATGGCTTATTATAACATACGACAAATTTTGTTTGTTAGAATAAGAAAATTTCTTATTGTAATAAACAAAACAATAATCTTTTTTGTTTTTAAACTATTGAGGGAAGCATTGAATCTATAGATTCCTAAACTACTTGAAATTTTAGATTAAATATTAAAAAAAGTATAATATTTTAATGAGCAAACACTCCAATTCACATTTTAGACTAGCAGTTACCGAAAAAAAAGAAAGAGAAGAAACATTTTTTTTATTAGAAAGAATATGGATAATGAAGTCCGAAAACAAGCAGGCAAATTCCCTTGAGTGTAGATCAGGAAGTTGATGAAATAAGAAAAAAATTATTTATTGCATGCTGTTTTGGAACGTTAATTTCGAAATAAAATAAGCGTATATGGGCTTCCCTAAGTATCCTGCATATATGCATGTGCATGCAAATATCAGATTTTTTATTTAAGCTTATAGTAACCGCAAGATAACAATAAGAAATAAATAACAAATATGGAGAAGAGTAATATTTGTGTATATGGAGAGACAGAGTTATATAAGCAAGCAAATGTAAATATACGTATGTACGAGAAAATATAGAGAATTATTTTGAGAAATGTTCTCGGAATCGAAAATTCCCCGATAGCAGCTGAGTTCTTTGTACTGCATAAAATTTTACTTCACGATTACCAGTCACGTGCCAGCAGTACATCATCTTGATCCGAAGATAGGAAATACGTGATTCGCTATTCCGTCAACTGACTTACTCTCCGTTTGTCCCCGGCTTTTCCTCTGGAAGTTAACGGTGGTTTGGCTTTTCTCAAATTGAGGATGTTGAATTTTCTTTTGAATTATTGTGTCGATATATTGACTCGAAATGAGTTTTACGTTCCCAAAAGGAGTTGCGCGATAGAATGATATATGTTTAGTTGCTACTTACCGATATGAAATGGTTATTTGAAATTTATTTATTCTTATCAACAAAACTAGCTATACTTCAAACTAATGGTTTATGTTGATTTCAACATAGTGTTGCGTGGATTCGTAATGGATTGAATGCACCAGTCGTTAAAAAAGTTAACAAAATTTATTCTTTCCGCAAGAAGTAAAACAAAACACTGAAATATTTCCTTAGAGATATTCGTACAGTATCACAATATCTCAAACGTTAAGCAGAATTTAATTCAAAACAGATAAAGTTAATCCAATCTCACAGCGAATTCGGTACAATCAATAACAGAATCAAGTAAACAAACAGTTCGCTTAAAACAACAGCAACTGAGCCGAGGTGTTTTAATTCGGCTTTTATAAGGTTTTTAATTATTCGGTAGAATATTCTGGTAAAACCTATTTTCTCGATTATTTTGGATGGCAACAGCGATCACGAGATATTTATTTATTAAATATTAAATGCACGCGCTCTTTTATTTTTACTTTTCCGACGTAGCTTTCTCTTCAAACATCGTCTGCGTTGCATCGGAAAATAAAGCAATTTTAATTACAATTTTAAATAAATAGCTAAATAAATACGAAATCCGTAACAATAGTATTCTTTCTTAAGGATAAAAAATTTTAAAAATCATCTTTTATTACATTTTACATATTGTGGGTAAAGCCGGCCAGATAATATATTGCTTAGGGGAACCGACTGGGATATCGAAGGGCCCGGGCTCAAAACCCGGAGAAGGCAGGGTTGCAACTGTCCGTCTCTTCGGCAACGGTGGTCGTCTGTTAGGGCCTCTTCAACAAAATGGCCACCACTTCTGGCGTTAGGCAAGTGTTCGTCATTAGATAAAAAAATATTGTGCGTACATCGGAATTAAACATATTATGTTCTCCATACGGAATGAGAAGGAAAAACAAGAAATGCGAAAAGATAAGGAAATGAGAGGAAAACTTTAAATTTATTTCTTAAATCTCTGAAAAATTGAAAATATTACATATTTAATTGAATATGAAACAAAAGTAGAAACATAAAGTTTTAAACTACGAAAGAAATATTAAACATTTTATGTATTAAACAAAATTCAAAAAAAATATAATTGTCGCACCTGTAGACATTTAAAAGGTGTCCATTATAAAAAGTCAAAGAGTGGTAAAAATTTAATGTCGCTAAATAAATTCATGTAATTTTAACGTCCTTATTTGAACATTACTGCATGTAATTTCACATTCAATTGGCACAACATCTGCAACATTCAAAAATAATTTTCTTCTTTGTTAGAAATAATAAACTCTATGAAAGTAATGGAAATTAATTTTTAACATCAGTTTTTGACATAGTCAATATGTTAGCGCCTGAAATGTTTTTTTAATGTTAAATCGTGATAAAATTTTTCGAAAACTGCTGGAAAGTTCTCAGGCTGAACAAGGAAATAATCTGAAATATTAGACTTCTTTGGATGACCTCACGTTTTCGTAAAGTTCTGTGTTAGAAACATTCATCGTTTTTCATTATCTAATGAAAATTTGCTTGAAATCTCAAAGAACATGTACGATCTGTGTGAAACCCACTCTCGAAAGAAACTGCCAGTATTCAGTTTTTTTTCCCTTTCATTCATTATTAGCTGGGATTAAGACAGTAAATTTATGTATAAGATTAACTCTTCTAAGGTGTCAATATATATATATATATATATATATGTATGTATATATAAATTTCTGTATCTAGTAATTACCTTTCGCATGGGCAAGAGCTTCCCTACGACTAACGACATTTTTGCTATCTAACTTTCTTTTCCTTAGACATACTATTCAATAGATTTCCTTTAGACATTAATAAAGCATATCAATCATATATCGAAACTCTTTCCATAACTCCCTTTAGGAAGAAATTCTTTTCAGAGTAGCAGTAGGAAGATGGT
This sequence comes from Stegodyphus mimosarum, assembly GCA_000611955.2. Classification (NCBI taxonomy): domain Eukaryota; kingdom Metazoa; phylum Arthropoda; class Arachnida; order Araneae; family Eresidae; genus Stegodyphus; species Stegodyphus mimosarum. The sequence continues at coordinate 179,762 of KK114557.1, forward strand.
GTGGATTACGAGTTTAAGAATGTCTCACAGCTTAAAAAATATGATGTGTGTACACCACATGACTTCCTTCTACGGAATATTAAATTATGCGCATTTTTGCCATATGTTCTATTCAAATACTATAATAAATCTAAAAACCATGTGAAAAAGAAATTAAAATTAAACAAACAAACAAAAAAAAAAAACAGTTTTTCACAGACGATTCAGTATTTCTCATTCAATTAACTTAGTTCTCAGTTCGCGACAAAATGCATAAAACTCAAAATATCTTTATTAAAAATTACGAAGTAAATCTTAAATACTTCTTTCCTCGAATAAATTCCAGAATGGATTAAGCATGATTTAATTCGCAGTAATAAAAGGCGGCGTTAATCCAATATTCTACAAATATTCAACAAATCCAATATTCTCCTATGTTTCAAATGTAAACAAATATGTCAGCCATGAAAAAAATTATTAAGCTTAGCCGCACTTAAACAACTTTTTGATAATTCTACAAACCTTGTACTCAGATTTAAAACCTTAACCGGGATATAAGAACAACATAATTCAATCATTTTTAAAGCGAAAAATGCGCAATTTACCAACATATAAGAATAAAAAACACAAATCACTGAGCCGAGTTACAGAGTGGATATATATATATATATATATATATATATGCACATAACATGCACATCTACATGTTATAGCAGTCCTATATACAAAGTTTGAACGTTCTGAGGCAACTCGTTTTTAAGTTACGCGAGATACATACATACATACGTATGTACGTACGTACGTACGCACAGACGCTATGAAAAAATCTCTTCACAAACCATTTTAAATCAGTTTTATAATTTTTTGGGGGAAAATGGAGTCTTTTATTCTGTTCTTACTTACGAATGTCACTCAAAAACATCATTAAATTACATTCGATAGCGGTCAAAATAGATATTTTCTTTGCAATATGATACCCGAAATTTTTCGTAATTACATTGCTTTATTTTACTTTGTACAAGGAAGTTAAAAAGAAAGAAAAAAAAACTGGAATTTTTATTTATATAATTTTATTACTTTTTTTCATAGTAAATTCCCTATTTCAGGCCAACAGTTCTATGTAATACATAATTTACTTATTTCCTCTTCCCGAACAAAGAGATACATTTTTCATGATACGAAATTTTCAGCAGTTTGGGTTAAATAAACTCACACATGCACTGTATGCCTTAATTTTCCAATAACTTATGTCTGGAGTAGGGAATTTTTAATAACTAGACTCCATACGTTATTTGCAGGGGAATATTTTACCTCAAAAATTATACTTGTGTACAGTTTGTGTAACGTAATACGTAAAAAAAGGAAAGGAATGAATATTAATTACATTATTATGATTGATGGAAACATAATTTTCTCCTTATCACAAATGACATTTTTTTCGACTACTGTATCAAAAGTATAAGAAGAAAAGCTTCTGTAACTGTTTTCAAATAATTACTTTCCTGACCAAATTAGATAAACTAATCTTGAGTGTACTGGAATAAAGTAGTAAAAAGAAGTTTATTTTTGTTTAGTCAAATAAACGCGATCTTTTTGTGTAACAGAAAGTAAAATGAGGAAAGTTTCTATTACACTATTGATCAAAATTTTAAACTGTAGCATGTCTACATTGTAAAATAAATTATTAAGTGCAGGAAAGCAGTTCGTGTATTAAGAACTTCAAAGTGAAATAAATGCAGTATTATAGAGAATTAATAACAGAATTTGAGAAAGTGAGATTATAAGGAATTTTGCCTTTTTTCACTGTTCGCCTTCGTAATGATATTACAAGGACATTCGTCTAGCAATGAGGGGTTCCGGAATTCAAATTCTGGCCAAGGCAGAGTTTCCTGCCCTGACATGTATCTAATCAATCCACAAGTGGTGCCACAAGCCACACCGGATTACCGCGCAAATGATACAATTAGGACATTACCAGAAATTTGTACAATGAAAGAAATATTGAGAAATCCAGTTTTTTCACCAACGAGTTTGATAATCCTCCTCCCTTAGTAGGATACTAATTTCATTAAACATGGCCGGAAATGGGCAAGCCCATCAGTCAGTTAGCCGACTCATCATTGAGAATGTTATCCGGTCTGCACTATAGGCGGCGACCTATATCCCGCAGTAGAAGGATAGGTCGCACCAAATATCTGTGCAAGATCCAAAGCCGGGCCCAATGCTATGGAAGGCAGCTTCATTAGACACCACACTGAATTTGATGTTAATAATAACATAATAAAATGTTTGGTTATTAATAATAAAATATTTGTTTATATAAATAAACAAGCATTTTTACATTTCATATAGACTCGATAAATTAATTCCATGTCATAATTCATCGTAAGTCACTATGAGTTGCTAAACGCCATTTATTAACTTGAATAAAATTAAATAATTTCTGCTAAAAGAAAAATAGAACAAAGTTTAGTAAAATAAATTCTATTTGCTAATGAAATGAAATCATAAATTTGCATGAAAATGGGAATTATTCAAGCAAGTGGTTTTCGCTGCTATGAAAGATTTTGAAAGAAATCCTTTTTGAAAATGAAATCGCAAACTTCTTTTACAGTTACGATTCTTGTATTAAAATCCTTACTACTTATTTATATGAGTAGAAATTTTCGAAAGTGTAATGGCTTTCTCTAAATAAAAAATGGCAGTTTCTTCATTTCCTTGCGCCGTTTCTGGGAAATTTAAGAATCTAAACGTCACAAAATAACCAGAGCTACCTCTTTTCTTTTTCCATTTTATTTGTATATTTACTTTTTTTGATTGCTCTTTTTACGCTCTTGCTGTAGAGAGCCTTTAAAATTACGAGAAACATGGAAAATTCAATTTCTAGGCCCGGGAAAACTATACAAAGTTTAGCCACTAACCTATTTCTGTGCTTTCTTTTCTTCAGCGACGTAGATATTATTTTTTTCTTTAAAAATGATTTAAGGTAAGAAACCAAAACTCTGAAATTATAAACTTGCAGCATAATATTAAATAGACCTGAAGCATGCTTAGAGAATGATTACGTTTGAGAACATCATCTGCAATACTAAAGTTCTAGGAGGTTCGGCGGTGTTTCCATGCGCAGTCGGTTCTCAATGTGTGTGAATACAGAAGAAGAATTGAAAATGAGGCTACTTGTTAGTGTATTAATGATCGCGAGTTTACATTTGCGCACATGTATTTTACGGTGTCTCAGTTTTATGCTTTCTTCAACTGTCATATATACGGAAAAGCAATATGAAAGCACATTGTACTCCTTGAAATTGTTGTCATTAGTTGCTTATTACCATAAAACTCTCAGGAAAATTTTGTAAACCTTTTAAGCGATTTTCCTTTACTAAAAGAATAAAATAGGTTTTAATGTTATTAGACTGATAACAAAAAACGAAAAAAACATTAAATTAAAATAGAATATCGTTGAAGACATATAGCAAATGCATTATTTATATATGTTTAAAAACAAAGTGGTGGAGATGATTCGCTCTAAAATAAACATCGTCAAAATGTATATCATTTAGAATGTTTGTTTTGAATTGAACTTCAAAATTTTCATCTATAGAGTTTTTATTTCATTTAAGCATTTGGAGTTAACAAAATAATTTTTTCTTTTAATTTTAGTACAGCTGTAATTTCTAAGATATTAAAACAATTTTGCATAGACGAAGCTGAAACAGTGCAAAACGAAGGCTAAAATATTGTTATTTAAAAGCATTCATTATACTAAAAAAAATAATATGCAAAGAAAATGAATTCCGTTTCATACCATATAAAATATTTCTAATTCGGAAGACCTCTTCTGCAAAGCTGTCAACAGCAGTTATAATACTTTGATTATTTCTTTCTTGAAATGGCAAATATTTCACTAAAAATGCATAGGAACATGTTTTTGTTAACTTATTTGAATGCGTGATACTTTCTCTCTTGATATCTTCTGACAGTTTGTCCATTTTAAGATAATTTTATAAGTTATGCAGATTTTGATTGATTGATTTCATCAATAAGTACAACTATTTGAAATGAATCTCTTAAGGAAATATTTAAGAATTTAAATATTTTTTTATTTTCGAAATATGCATTTAAAACTGGAACATCGAAGGACGTTAAGTAAAAGGAAGTCAAAATTATAACGCTTGGTGATTCAACATATTAGACGATCTTAAACCATGCTAATATATAATCTTAAACACAGCTCGAGAATTATTAACTGAAGTCACCTTCATCCGGAGTAAAATCATTCATTAAAAAAATTGTACATATTTCACAAAAAAATTAGAAAATTTTTGTTTATTAAAAAAGCTGCCAAATTTTAACATTTATACAGAAATGTAGTAATATGTATAATGTTTTATTATGCAGTAATTATCTTTCCTTGCTACAGTTATACAAAATATTAATGTCTCAGATTTGCTTGCTCTTGAAATTTAGAGTAACTTTTAAAACTTTGCAAGATCTCATTGCTTATGTTCCAGAACAAAGAGGCGATTTTGAAAAGACAGTTACGTTTTAACAAAGTTAGCCACAATCTGTACATTGATTTTAATTTCATAATCTCAGCTTCTTTTATAAGAAAGATACTATTTCTATTTAGATTTGGCTTTTAAAGAAGGTTTTCCAGCTTAAATTCTTATTGACTCCAAAACATTAATTTCCCTAACTTTTTTCTCAGAATACAAATTAATAAAATTTCGATAGAATTAAAATTAACTCCAACTTTCTCTGAATATGGCAATTTTAAGAGCTATCTTCATTTTAAGAGCTATCTTTATTTTAAGAGCTAAGCGATCTGGCCTTCTTCCAAATGAGCTGTGCAAATGCAGTAGCGGTAATGAAGATGTCAGTTACAGTGAAGTATCTGTTAGCGAACAAAATTTGTTCCCGAATCTAACTGGTAATGCAAAGCATTTGCTAAGCGAATCACTTTATTCAAGAATAATCAATGTATAATGAGATAATGCATTCCATCTCGAAAAACCAAACTACTCAAATGAATGTATAACAATGTAACTTATTTTTAAATACATCCTTTTTCACAAGAAAGTGATCTAAACACACTTGTTTTAGCCAATGCTTTTAAATTTGAGGAAAAAGGAACACAACATTATCTTTAAATTAATGTGTAGGACGTATGCCTACTGTCTTTTATTAAAGTGATACTTCTCTATGTACGAAGCACTAATTTCCCATGCTTTCAGGATTTCTCTTATTTCACTGGTAGGTGTTGCTTTGCTGAGGCTGTTACCTCCTTCTCTCCTGACAAAATATCCTCCAAAACTTCTTACAATGACACAGAATGCACCTATACAAGTTTTTCGGTGATCCTCTCCTAGCTATACTCTTTCACTAGTTCATCAGTGCTGTTGCTATCTAACTATAGCCCCATAATATTTGTCAAAGACACAAACTCCTCGATTACAGGCTCCATAAGTACTTTCTCAAGGCCCTCCGTGTCGCGTTCGACTATACTGTCCGGCGAAATTGTCTTCCATGCAGAAATGGGGGTTGTATTGCCTCTAACATGTCTTGCCGATCATCCTCAGCCACTCAACGATGCTAAAGTGGACTTTCCAAAACGCTCTGACAGTAAAATTTGTTCCTTCAACTACCTCAAAACAGCGCTCTAGCAGCGCAATAGGGTAGAATGTTTAAAAATTAAAAATGAGTTGCTGATCCTTGAGCTGTAGTAAAGGAGTTGTGTTAGGAGGCAAGAACTTGATTTTGAAGAATTTAAATTATTCAGAGAGCTTACCTTTTATGGTTGGAGGGTATGCAGCAGCTTAATCCATAACAAGCAATATTAGGAGCGCCACACTCATTTCAAGTAAATATTCTTTTATAGACTGACCAAGCACTTCATTGATCCAATCTGTAAAAAGATAAAATGCCACCTAAGCGATCTTGTTGGACCTGCACTTGACATTCAGCTTACTGTTTATTAAAGGCTTGCGGATTTTCTGAACGGGAAACAAGCGGATGTTTAAATTCCAAATCGTCGCTTGCATTTGAACAAAACAGCAACGTGAGATATTCTTTCATGGCTTGTGGCCTGGCAATGCCGTCTTCTCTGCTGTAATATAAGTTCATTTCTACCAAACAGATTTTTTTTGTTCTGTACAATTACAGCATAACTCAGTAAGTACCAGTTTTTATTATTCTTCCTTTCCATTGAAAAAACAGAGGTACCCGCACATATTCTTTTACCTTAACCTTAATGTATTTAGGAACACCCTCCATTAATACACATCTTTCATTTGTAGAACTACTACATACTAACTTCTCCACAAAATATTTTCGTTATTTATATAATTATTCCTTCTCTTTACTTTATATTCATTTATTTCCAAATGGATTAATGAAAATAATAAAACTATATACATATATATTATGTTTTAAATACGTACCTGCTCTCCCCTCCCACCGAATTTCTCTGAAAGAATAGCTGACATCTGAAATTACTTAATTACCACCCTCGAACAGCTCAAAGACTTATCTCTAATACCTGAAAAGAAATTTGTGGAAAAATAGCAAAATAGCGCTTCGCGCTCTGGCGCTATAAAAAAGCACTAGATCTCATCGTTTCCCGAAGATACACGTCTTACTAGAATTAAAAACGTACTGCTGCAGATAATTATCAGAATTTGCAAGCTTCTTGAATACACCAATGAAGTTCTCCGTTGGCTTTGTGTTTGACCTTGGTGCTGTTGCTTCGCAATAGTTTAGATGCCGTTTCTTTACATAAGCCTTTCGATGCACGTACGGCTTATCTTGAATGCTTTTTCTTCGTCCGCTGATGATGCTGGCGTCTTCTTAATGAAATCGGCAAAAATTAGTTTCGGATTGTCACAAATTATGTTTCCGTTAACAATGTCGCCTTGGCATTTCCTTCTCTTCGATTCATGCGATTCATTCATCTTTCAACATTAGCGATAATACTGATGCGTAGAAATTCTTCCATTGGGTAAAAATTCTTGTGACAGCCTTTGAAACATTCTATCTCCTGAATCTTATTCATATTTTGATCATAGAATCGTTGATGTAGACCGATTAAACAAGCATGCTAGACCAGCCACGCTGACACCTCAATGATTTGGACACTTTTCGGATGATTTTTCTTGTCTTACCTCTGTCTTCTTGGAGCATTTTCTTTGGAGACAAATATGTAATCATGCTCAGACATTGCACTAAAAACACAGTAATATGCCTGAATACAATTTTCATAAGCAACAATAAAAGGCTAGATAAGCGTAGACTGATAGCCAAGATGCAGACACGATCCAGCATGTGACATCATAGTGTCTTCACAGCACTTGTTCTGCGAAACATCGCTAGTAAATCTTGCCCCCTCCCCCAAGTTCTGTTTTGCTCGTTATGCGAATCAGTCTTTATGGAAGATGCTCATTAAGAGAGGTCTGACTGTATGCTCTTTGATGTGTTCATCATGCTTAAGAGAGAAATATACTTCAAACCACTTTAAAGGAGATGTCCGCATATTGTCCACCAATCCTTTCTAAATGTTTATAGACTCAAGGAACTATATCTACTCTTCAGATGTTCAATTTCAATTTTAATTTTAGTCAATTATTTTTTTTTAATTTCTAAGGTTGTTGTGCTTACGTAAGTTTCGTGACATTTGGAAACACAACACTGTGAAAAAAACTTTGTGGAACACAACACTGTAAAAAAAAGTCCTTCTTTACAGGCAAAAGTTTTGTAAAGTTACAGAAATTAAAATGTTACATAAGAAACATACTTTACATTTCCTGTAACGTAAACAGTTTGAAATGAAATAGTGCTCAGTGCAAACGATTTGCGAGTATACTTACAAGCAAAGACGAGGGTTTCAGTTTCGCGCGCATGAATCACGTGACCAATTGGAGAGCGGGAGGGATGCTCAGCCAATTAGACGAAGACAACCAGATTGTCAACATATACAAATAAATGCTTAAAATGCCATGAAAAAAACTTTTTTTAGTTTTTAGTTATGGAATACATGTGTAAATATGTAAAAAGCAACTGAGTAACCCATGTACATGCTTTTAAAATACCATCTTTTATTTCTATCTACTATCGATTAGTTTTGTGGGCCATTATTTTTTTATCTTAACATATTTTCCTTAATTTGCTAATTTGTTGCTTTTAATTATTTTTTTAGAATTTAAAACGAATAATATAATCAAATAATTATGTGTAGTAAAATTCATTATTAAAAAATGCAGAGAGTACTAACTTCAGATTTTTGACTAAATATAATTTAATAAATTAGATACGAGTTTAATGGCATTTTTACATGCTTTACATTTAAACAGCAATATATTTGTCTTCAGGATATGAACCTTGATTGCTGCATCATAATTGCTTCGTTTATACATGCAAATTCATCTGATTATTTCATACTGAAAATATTCAATTAATGTTTCATATAAACAATTATTACTTTGTTGAACTTTGAAATTATTGATTCACTTTTATTCCAAAACTTAATTTTATTTCATGATAAAATAAGCGAGCGTCGTATAACTTTTAAAAACTTCGAAGTTTTAATGAGAAGAGTATTTTAAGCTATTTATTAAATTAGAACGCTTTTACTGATATAAAACATTTCAAGAATGATTAATTGATTTATAAGATTTTATTCCATAGAATTAAATTTTGAAACTTGATTTAGTTTGAAAGTGAGGACAAACTGATTAATTTTGGGTGTATTGTAAAAACTAAGATTTATTACATATTTTGTTTGTAAATGGGCGGGAAGGGAGGAATACAATTATAAGAAAATGAAAATACATTATTTTTACGCTAAACTGAAATGTAAATTTTTTAAACAAATTTGTTAAAGGCATAGTTAGTTATATTAAGTATTTTTATGGAAGCAAGGCTTGAAAAATTCGGTTCGTGAAATTTTGTGCTTCTTTAAAAAGCATAAAATTTGATTTTTAATGAAAGAGTTCTAACTATTAATTCAGAGGAAGTTAAAAGTTACGCAACTACCATCTGTAATTTAGAAGAGTAGTAGACTGAATAAACTTCTAATTGTAATGTAACGTGTTGTTGACAGAGAGTAACTGCAGTTAAGAATAAAAAGATTAGTTGAGCTATGTAATTCAAACATACAAACAAATTTTGGAATCTTGTGATAATAAAATGAGGTTCAATAGTTTGTTGCATTCCTTGCTGGAAATGCTGTTTTTTAGATGGAGAGAGTATAATCTTTTTGAAGCATGGAAAAAGACTATTTTGAGTTCCTAATAGAAATACTTTGCAAAATGTATTGTACTGTAATAATGTAATCATATCATCCTGCACTTGAAATACATTTACTCAAATAGGTTAAATATAAAGAAGTATCTGTCTATTTCAGTTAAGATTGCTGAACAGAAAAGAAAGTTCTAGAATATACCTTATGGATTGATACTAAATGAGGCATACTGATTTTTTTCAGCTATTTTGTAAGACAAATGTAATTTTCAGATGCCTTTCTGTTATTTAATATAAAGGATACACAGTTTAATGTAAGGAGAAGCACAACAATTTGAAACTTTTAAACTAATCAAAACCCATCTTCAGATTGGTAATAATTTGAAAGACCTTTCAGTTATATCGGGCATACGTTTCACTTCATAAAATAAAAGTACTCTCTGCAACAGAATATTCTTTCTAAAAGAATGGTATACACTAACAGAATGGTATACATGTATACCATTCTTTTACTCAAACATATTGAATATTAAATTCAGCATACTTTATTATAATAAGCATCACTTTAGACAAAACATCTATTATCTAAAGATATATCCTTTAATATTTCAGTTGTAACAAATATATTCTACATATATAAATACGTAATGTGATACTGGAAGCAAATGACATCTAACCTTTACAGATACATAATTTGGGATTTTGCATAAGAAAAGTACATTCTACTGACATAATTACTGTAATAATACAAGCAAATAACTTGTAACGGTTGCAGATATTACATAAGGATTTTACATTAGGAAAACATGTTACTTTTACGTAATTACTTTCTGTAATAATACAAACAAATAACCTGTAATGGTTACAGATATATCTGATGGGATTTTACTCGAAAAAACCATGTTCTTTTTACGTAATTACATGCTGTAAGATTACACGCAAATAATCTGTAACATTACAGATATATCGTTTGGGAGTTTACACGAGAAAAATATGTTCTGCTTAACATATCTATTTGCCGTAATATAACAAGGAAGCGATCTGTAACCTTTACAGGAATAATCCTTGTAAAGTTACAAAGAATGCACCTATTGCTGTTACTCAAATAACCCATGGCATCCCAGTTTCTATGAGTTTTTTTAGTAACCTTAGAGAATATTTTCACACTGAAGGCGATAATGCAAATTAAACAAAAAAAAAATTTTATTTTATTAGATTACAGTATATTGAAAAATAAATGAGTTTTGTTTGGATAAATCAAAAATAATATTTTTGTACAGTTCATAGCATACAACATCAGATTTGTACAGAAACTAATTTAACTTTCAGACTAACTTTCTGAACTTTCAGAGTCTAATCAATTTTTGTTGATGTACAATAACCAACGGAGTAAAAAAACTATAACAATAGACCAGTATACAGAGCGCAATCGATCTTTTATTAATTCGTATGTGCAAAAAAAACTTAGTTGTGGACTACCAAAAAAATTGTGGACTACCTAATAAGTTGCACGCATTCATCAAAATAAATTTAAAGCTTACGTGCACACAATGCATTATCATTTTATATTAATTATATAAATGACAATGTTAAAAACACAAAGTTAATAGAAAACGTCATTTTTAACAGATAAAGAACCAGAAATTCAGATAACTAGATTTCCGAGTTTTTTAGTCTGAATAATAGGTGTTTTATGGTATTTTTAGTGTGGCTTCTAATACACATTCACTGAACTTTTATTAGTTTAGAAAAAAATTTCATTGCACGGCCCATTTTACTATAATAATGTTTAGTTGAGTCTAATCTTCCTCTGTCATTCAAAAGTTGTATGTGGAAATAGATGATAATATTTGTGATTTATTACAGCGCCCATATTTTTAAATTTTGATTTTTCCACTGTCTGTTCATTCTCAGATGTCCTAACGCTTTGCATCATTATTTGCTTCGTCATTATTTATCTCTGCTTAGAGAAAAATGACAAAAATATGGGAATCGTTTGCTCTAAAAAAGCGTTTGCGTGAGCTGTGAAAAATGGCACATAGTCTCTTAGGAATGCATTATTTGGCAGTAACAACAACTTCCTTCGATAAATCTTCCAACCATTGACCAAATATATTTTTAATTTGCCAAACTAAGTAGATTTATTCATGAATTCAAGTTGATGGTTGATAAAAAGTAATGTGTTATCTTTTATTTAATGATTTTCTCTTTGAACTTAGAATCTCATCAAGCGGAAACTGTATAAGGTATTTCTCCCGCCTTCTTGGCATGCTTTCGTGGTCGTGGAGTAGCGGTCAGCACGTTCGACGCGTATTCGAGAGGCCCGTGGTTCGAGTCCTGGCCAGGGCATTACTCATTTTTCATTTCTCCTGCTTTCAAAAAATACCTAATGTCTCTACAAGGGGCAACTTCATTAGGAGAATGAGTCCCCTAATCCCCAGTCGGTCTTTAAAAGGGGGAGTATGTAAGGTGTTTCTTCCGCCTTCTGGGCATGCCTTCGTGGTGTAGTGGTCAGCACGTTCGACATACATTCGAGAGGTCGTGGTTCGAATAGGCGATGACATTGCTCATTTTTCATCTCTCCTACTTTCAAAAATTACCTAATGTCTCTACAACTGAAGTGAAACTGTTGTTGGGCCAATTACAATTGGCAGTAGGATTTGTACATGAGGCAATTAAAAAAAACAAGGTAAAGTTCATTTTTTATTGGCACAGCGTATTTACTTAAGAGTTTAAAAAATAATCAGTATAAAGCGCCCAATAATCATTAAAATAAAAACGGACTTCCAGTTTAATAAATAGAGATTTAATCCTTTTCTCGAATAAAGGATTTTTCCGCTTTCCTAAATAAAAAGCTCTGCAAGACTAGACATTTAACAAATTGTTAGAATCTTCAGAATTTTTAAACTTGGAATATTTAAAAAAATATCCCTAAAGATTAAATCGAGTCAGTGTTCTGCGAAACAAGCAGAAACCTTCTTGACATGCAACTAGTAAGTACTCTAAGCTTCCTCACTGCAAACTTTGAGGCAGTAGAGCATTTACTTAGTTCTAACTGCATCTCTCTAATAATAATTTTATCATTTAAAATGGAATATTCGCTATGATTAGTATGTAATAAATATTATATATAAAAAATATTGCATTAATATTATTTAATGAATATTGAAAAATCTGGAATCAATGTCTTATACCAGGCCTTGAACAACATATAGGAGATTATGAAATTTGCTCATATCCGTCCTAAATTTCATCTACAGCACCCCGCGGAAGGCACTGAGATCTTCACCAATTCTTCTTCCCCTACTGCCAACCCAGAGGTGTGCGGCTCGCCGTTACTTTGCGTGTCTCCGTGCCGCACAAACCATGCGCACCTACAAACAACTTTGTCTTCTCTTGGATTCGAACCGGAGCCCAATGTTACATCAGCCATGAGCGCTAACCAGTATACTGATCAAGGCAGCAGATAGAAGTCTTAAACACTAGTTCTAAAATTCTTGATTTGCCAGAAATTAATTCGTTTTGATTTGCTATGGAATAAAGTGTCATCAAAGATTAGGTTTCGTATATACCATGCGATACCATGAAATCTGGCACGTCATTTCTCACTGATGTGTAAAAGATCTGTGCCATCAAAGATAACGATAATTGATTTTAATAACCATATTGGAGAAAGCAAAATCTAGTCAATCACGGTAAATTGCAAAGAAAATGCTTTTGAAGGATAAAATGAAATTTCATAGAGCTGCAGGTTTGCAGTTAATGGTATATATCCGTACTGATTTATCGGCTACGATATGTAATGTAATGACAACTGCAAGCTAAGATTTGGATATAATGTAAACATAAGTATGCTTATGACTTAAAAACTATAAAATTTCCTAATAAAGTACAAATTTGAATATGGAGTATTATACATTTTCTAAAGTGTAGACAAGCAAATTTAGAAAATAAGATCTTTGCAAACAAACACAGACTTAATTTAACAAATACTTTTTTCTAAACAATAATTAATTCTAAATGTTCATTTTTCGTTTATAGTCTTTACTGAGATATTCGTACTTAACGTTTTGGCTAATTTGCTTCATGTTTAATAGTATGTCTATTTTTGCATGTCTCAGCTTCATAAATCATATCGATTTAAACAAAATGTTTCGGCATTCATTGAGTACATGCACGATTGTAATTTTTATTATGCCAGCAGAAAAATGGGATTAAAAACATTCTTCGTTAGAGGTTTCATATTTTAATAAACTTATTTTAGATTTTAGCCACGTGTCAGATTTTTGCCAACATGTCAGAACAAGCACATATTTGTTTCGAAATAGATAACTAATCAAGGTAACTCTGCATAAGCCATTGGTTGGTTCTCAGTTTAATTCTTAAACCAATGAACATGTAATTATAAGTAAGCTTAAGAGTTCCTCTAAAGCCAATTGAGGGAGTTAAACATGGGAATACTGGCTCATTGAAGCTAATGCCTGTTGGCACCCATTCAGAATATCCCCAAATGAAAGGCCAAGACAAACTGAGGTCCAACTAAGGATAATGAAGGGACGTGATTTATCTCTTTGTAGCAGAGAGGTATTACTCGAATGAGAAACTGAACACAATGCCTAGCTGATTAGCTAGAGCTTACAGAGAAACCGATGGCAGGCAGGGCTAAGATGGCCTTGAAAACATATCCCTTATTGCCTGTAATCCTTAAAATAGCTCTCATAATTATTCCTACAATTTGTGGATTCGAAGCTATTGTGATTGGATACTGGTCATTCCAGTTCATGTTTTATGAACAGATGTGTTACGCGAATTTCAGTCTGTAAGCAAATGCCCAAAGATACATAAAAATAGACTTAAAATGTCTAATTATTGGGCATCCCAGAGCCTAGCTAGAACAGTTACGCTGTTTATTTCAGAACGCTTTAATGACTGAATTAAAAGTAAAAACTTTTCGTGTAAAAACATTTGAGTTGCTATAGTTTAGGTTATAATTTTTGTCTTGCTGCAATGAGAAATGGAGTTATGTACACATTAATTTCGTTCCTACTGTGAAAAAGAAAATTGTTTACATCGCTTTATAGCTTACATATGCCAATAACCGCACGTAGTTATTTAAATAGCGTCTAAATATGTAAAAGGATTAACTATAAATATGCAATGTTTCGCTTAAAGAAACGAATAAGTAAATAAAACTCAATAGAAGTCTGCTAGTTTAGTACTTTAATACAGTAAGATTCAAATCCATATCGAAAGTTTAGTTCCATACTAGAAGACCTAAGTGAAAACTCCTCAAATAAAAGAAATTACACATTATTACTACACTTATTAACTGTACAGTAAATAAATTGAGCCGTTTTGTGATTCGTCTGAATTAAGTGAAAGGAACGTTATGGAGCTATAACACAGTTATAAGGTATTTCTCCAGCCTTCTTGGCATGCCTTCGTGGTGTAGTGGTCAGCACGCTCGGCGCGTATTCGAGAGGTCCGTGGTTCGAGTCCCGGCGAAGGAATTGCTCATTTTTCATCTCTCCTGCTTTCAAAAATACCTGGTGTCTCTACACAGTTATTCATATAAAATAAATGCATTATCGAGGTGTTCTTGATGCAGAAAAAATTATCAGTTAACTTCATAAATCTCTTTAAAATGAAAAAAAGTCACATTTCACAGTTATATTGTTTTTGAAACAGACGTTTCATTATATATTCAATGTAAGAATATCATTTTACTCTATATATTTTGGAAACTTTTAAATTCATAACTGCAAATTTTTACTTTATTTACGTAACTTTGTAATGGCAAAATCTAAACTGGCAGAATTTATATATCGTAATGAAGTGAATAAATGTATATTCATTCCACCTGACGAAAGAAACTACATGAGCTCTTCTGCCTCAACCCCTTTAGTTTCTGAGGGCGATTAGTTCTACCTGTAAATTTGAGGCTCAATTTAGAGCTCCGGTCACTGCTCGAAACTCCTGGCGATTACCTGTTGCCTAGATAAGATCTTCACTCATTTCTCTAAGAAGAAAAGGAGAAAACTATTTGTCAAAACTGCATTGCTCATACGGAAGAATGTGATACAGCAACCGAATCTATACGTTCTTTTCTTTCGGAGTCGAGGTTCTCGGCACATCGATAACAATAAGCACAGTAAATGCCTCCATGGGAGGAAAGAAATTTGGTAAAACAACTACGCTAAATGTCATCTCATAAGGTATTTCTGCCGCCTTCTTAGCATGCCTTCGTGGTGTAGTGTTCAGCACGCTTAGCACGTATTCGCACTTAGTAGTGTAGCGACCCGTGGTTCGAGTCCCGGCGAGGACACTGATCGTTTTTCATGTCTCCTGCTTCAAAAAAATTCTAATGACTCGAGAAGAAATAATTTATCTGAAGCATGAGAAATAATTTGGCGTTTCGAGCCTTGCTGTGGCTTTATGTTCCAGGTATTATCTTCATCTAGGAAATAAAGGAGTTCAGCTACGCAAAATGGATAGCAGAATATTAAGTAACCTCAAGACTGTTTCACCAAATTACGTATTCAGTATTTACATTGCACATATTGGATAATCGTCTAATTTAAAATTTTTATACATTTATACTAATGTGAAACATGTATATTCGAATTGTAGAAGTTTAAATTATTTCCATGAGAGTAAAAGATTTATTTTAAGTGAGAATATGCTTTAAGATCTTTACTTAATTAGAAGCTGTAGAAAATAGAAGAGGTGATATGTATTGATATGTACGTATATTATTCTCCTTGTTATTATCATTCGTTTACATAATTATAATAATCTTCTATATTCTAAAATCTGCTTTTGATACTAAATTCGTTTCCAGCTGTTAGCACGTGATTATTATGTACCTGCGTACGAAATAAATGGCATATGAAATCCCTTTCATTTTCTGTTTGATGACCGCATACAATACATTCGCTGCGCACAGTACCTTCACTGTGTTATGAGAGTGAAAATGTTGAAAAATTATATAAGACTTTCCTCCTACGTAAAGTTTATTTTTATACACGGTAATGGGAGGCAAGACAAAGTTCAATGGTTTTCTAAAGAAAATATTCATGTATGGTGCGATTAGCGAGTTTGCAGGATCTAAATCCTACATAGCATGTATCGAAGTCCTTAAGTAAATTCATTGCCCAAGGTCTGCGCAATCCCAGAACATTTCAGAAATTAAAATCCTCGCTTTTCCACACCAGTGGCTGGACCGCTGAGCATTGATAATTTTACTCTGGTTCAGTGAATGAGTTGGCTAAATGTTTGGTTTTCTTGTTTTTTCTTTGTGTAAATTAAATAAGAGCCAGTTTTCATTCACGAAGGCATCCCTTTCCTTCGGCAGATAGCCTTGGCGAGTCTACCGCGCCAATTTATTTGTGTGTTTATAAAACAATATGTGCAAATGAGAAAAAGTGAAATATTAAAATTCGGACACGATTATAAACTTCTTCGATTATGCTCCAACATCCATCTATCAATAATTTTAAAATTATATATTGTGCTATGATTTTGAAAAATCTGTATACCACTCTTCCTTTCAAAGAAATTTACAACAGTTTAATACTACTTCCAGATTTATTTCCTGAAATGCTTACTATTTTAGCAAACGACATGGAAAGATTTCCTCCACTGCGCGATTTTTCACAACTATATTAAATTTAACGTCACTGTTTTTAAACAAACCAACGGGATTTCTAGGGGCACTAATTTCTCTTCACAAGTCTCAATTAACACTTGTTTAGAAAAGAATACCAATTTCAGGCAATGCTAATTCAAAACTGTTTGCCGATACATACAGGTATATGAATGATACTGTTAATTTCAACAACTTTGGATCTATTGTGAAATTACATATATGCCCTTCTTGCTTAATAAATCTAATACAAGTCAGCAAGAAGTAGATTTTTTTTATCCACCGATTATTCAATACAATAAAATTAAACTATTTGATTAAAGAAAAGAATTTAATTGTACTACTATTAAAATGGCATACCAACTTGTCAGAAAATGCTATTAGCAACGCAATATTTAAACACTTTGATAGAATTAAAAATCTGTACAGAAATAGAATACTTAAGAGATGAACTAGTTTAACTCACGGAAGTTCTTCTAGACAATCCAATTCTTTCCCATTTTTATTACTTATTGATTTAATAAAGCAAGCGTTAACTTTAATACTTAATCTCTGTCCACGGAGGATGAGTCTGAATATTTTGTTGGCTGTGAAGATTTGTATATCCTTTATTGATTTGTAAATTAGTTTAATATAAATAGCTCTGGTTACTTTCCCTTTATTGACCAAAAGGCATTTAATTTCTAAAGACCCAAATATCGCTGACTCTATGCGAAGACTTTTGGATTTTATTCTTCTTATTTTATATTTCCCAGACTTTCCGCCAGAGAATATTATAATTTTTAAATATTGATTCATTTTCTTAAATCTACAGCAGTTTGTTTACAAAATAGCCAAAAGGGAGATTAAAGTGCTTGCCTATCCCTCGCATTGTTAGCATTTCGATTTTCCTTGGGCTTCATTCGAATTCTTTTCTCGCCATTTCTATCTACGTATACAATTTTAACAAACAATCCTACCTTATTCTATGATAAACCTAAGCGTCCCTCCAACGAACATCCTTTTCCAAAAAATGCTTCAAAATAGTAGATCAGGAAATTAAACTATAAGTTAGAATTAAAATTAAATATTTTTAGCCGACATTTTTGTATCTGCGTGTAAATAAAACATTATAATTATATAGTAGTTTAAATTGTATAATATTCTTACATTGTTTTTATACGTATTGATATATCTAAATTCAACATCAGTTTTTCTGTCAACCTTTTGTAAATATGTTCAATTCTGATTGCTTCGGAGAATTACCTTCATATTTGAAAATTATAAATTATTCATTTAAATACAAATTTTATATATTAGTTTTTCGGGATTAAACGAATTCATTCGACATATGAAGGAGACGAAAGCCACCCAACCGGGACAGCGGTTAGTAACTCTGACCAGAAGGGCCCAGATTGGAATCCCGGAGAAGGTATGGATGTTTGTAAATGTATAGTGTCTGTGTGGCATGGGAGACTCTAAATATGCCGAAGTCGTGTTGAGAGTTCGGCGGCAGAAATTAACTGAAAAACAAATTTAAAAACTTTAAAGTCTCTTAAAAAAACACAAAAATTACAAACCAAATCAAATAATAGTAATAAAATATCTGATGCAGACACCACCATCACTTCCTTGTACGGAATATTAAATTATACGCATTTTTTGCTGCAATTCATTTAAACTTATTTCCTCGAATTACATTAGAGATAGATTTCTCATTCATTTAATTCAATTCTCACTTCGCGGCAAGGCAAAATTATATAAAACCTCAAAATATTTTCATTAAAATTGAAAGACATAGAAAAACATAAAACACCACATACAGTTAAAACAATTAAAAAGACATTTTTTTAAATTAAAATTAGAGTTTCTAAGCAAAAGCAAGCAATTAGGCCAGCAGGCAAGAAGGTAGAATTTTTGGTGCACAAAACTAAAAGTTTCCTTTTGGTCCCATTCGGCAAAAAGGTGCAGAAACTGGCGTAATTCATTATTCTGCTAAGTTTCAAATGTACAGAAATATGGCTGCTATGGTAAAAAAAATCTTAGCCGCACTTAAACAAATTTTAAATTGCTGATAATTCTACAACTATTGCATACAGATTAACTAAAGGTATAAAAACCTTAACTGAAAGATAAGAACAACATAATTCAATCATTTTCAAGGCAAAAAATTTACAATTTACCAACATATAAGAATAAAAAACTGAACTCACTGAACAGAGTAACAGAGTGGGTGTATATATATTGTTGTATGCGTACCCGTTCGTAATAAACTGAATGCACAAGTCCGATAAAAATGTTAATGAAATTTATTATCACAAGAAATATAATAAAAAGATAGATTTTCCCTCAAAGATATCCGTACAAAATCGCAATATCACGCAATATAATCAGTAGCTATGCTTTAAACTACTAAAACATCAAATAAAACGCAATCCAAAGCGTAGAGAAAGCTATTCTGATCTCACTGCGAATTCGCTACAATCAAGAACAACAGTTATCTAAACAACAAAAACTGAGCTGAGATTTTTCTCTCCGGCTTTTGTAGCTTTTTAAATCTGCCGTGCGAGACAAGTCTAGCAATTTCTAGAAAGCAAAAATAGTAGAAATATGGTTACAGCTAACATAGTAGTCAATTATATTTATTCAAATTAAATATCAATTATGGAGATAAAATTTTAGTCAATATTAAATGCACGTGCTGTTGTTTTTTCTTACTTATCCGGCATAGTTTTCTCTTAAAATTTGTCATGCGCTGCATCGCACGGGAAAAGAAAATAATTTTTATTATAATTCTATTAAAAATATCTAACTAAATACAAAATTCGCAACAATATATATTTATTTATTTAATTTATTATTAGAAAACTTTTCATGTACCATCGCCAAGGAACAGAAATTCAATTTATATATATATATTTATATACTTTTGGTGAGGCCGATTTCAACCATAAAGGGAGGTGCATAACTACGTGTTATAGTAGTCCTATATGTTCTAAAATTTCAAATTTCTGTGGCTACTCGTTTTTGAGTTATGCGATATACATACATTCCTATGTGCGTACGTAGGTACAGATTCCATGAAAAAAATCTCTTCTGAATCCATTTTAATTCGGGTTTATAATGCGTTTAGGAAAAAAGGCCTTTAGTCTGTCCTTACGTACAAATGTCAAGCGAAAACGTCATTAAATTGCATTCGATAGCGGTCATGGCAAAATGGATATTTTCGTTGAAATATGATACCCGGAATTTTTGTTGTTTACAATACTTCCTTTACTTCGTACAAAGAAGTAACAAGGAGATTAATTAGCAGTTTGTCCGTCAAAAATTCAAGCCATGAAACATTTTTTACAAACATTTTTATTAAAGTAAGAAGGTTAAGGGAAAAGATAAGTGCTATTATAAGATAATAATGCTTTAAACAAGAATAATGTTTCGAAGGGAAATCTTTCCCCCCAATTTGATAATAGCTTTTAGAATAGGTAATTTGACATTCTTCGACTTTTGTTCGTTTCCGTATTAATAACATAATGTAGCATGTTGTGAAAAAGTAACAGCGTAAAGCAACATATCGTCAGTCATAGCGTAATATAACTTGTCGTGGGAAATAGAAAGCCTGGATTATAGAACCGTTTTACAAATTACAATACCCACTAGTTGCATGTACCTAAGAGTACCTGACACATGGCGCGTATGCAACTTGGGACTGTTATTAGGACTTTGAGTGACAATAATGGTTACAAATGCTTGAAATTTTACATTAAGGAATAAGGCTAACATAGGATAATTTTATTTTAATTTAAATTTTAATTATATCAATTAATATATATAATTAAATTAATGCAGAAAAGAATAAAGAAAGAAAAAGAAGAACTAAATAAACTTAGCGAACACATTAGTAAATAAACCGAATTACTCTGTCCGTGGGGTGCATAATCCAGAAAGCTGGAAATTTCCTTCATTAACTAATGGTGCATATGTTCCAGTTACATATTGTGAATTATATTCAGTTAGGTTACTTAATGTATTTATTGTTGTACACTTTGTTTAAATATGATTATAAAATGAATAAATTTCTCAGCAGATTATGTAAATTAAATATTTATTAAAAAACAAGTTAAAGATAAAAAAATTGCTAATCAATTAAAATATAATCCACTGAATATATGAATCTCCTTTTGAATTCCTTAATGTGCTAAGCAATGCTTTGTTTCATCTCGACATATAAACAATCGAATTTTTGCGGGTAGAATGCCAGTGACTTTAAAGCCTGCAATTTAACAGGCCAAGCAGATGATTAATGTTGAGGTTTAATAATGCCACACTTGTAATTAATGCTGACTGCATAATGTAACATAATGCGAAAATAGAACTGTAGATGTTTCTAATGTCAAAACTTAAGCATCTGATTTATGGCATTAAGAACATGTTAAATTATTATATACCTAAAGATTTTTAAATAATGTGTGAAAATTAAGAAACACTTCAGTATCTTACAATAACCCTTTAACTAAGGAAAAAGGAAATAAATCTTTCGACGAAAAACGTTCTGTAATATAAACGTTAGAGAAAATTATTCGTATAAATTCAAATTACGCCATTTATCTTCCACAAACGATCTTTATTCAAAAACCTTTTTGTTGTTCTGTGTTTAGACTCGAGCAATTGGATAAACGGTTTAATTTAAATTCTTAATTAGAATGGTTTCAGGTGTCTGATTTAAGTAATGAAAGTAATGAACTGCTTTTGAAGTTTGGAATTTTAAGTAAAGAAGAGTTCTTAATGGCTAAGGTGAGAGAAAAAAGCATGAAAAGGTGTAATAATACCAATTCTATAAGGAGCGTAAATGAATAGTGATATTAAGCTTTGAAGTTAATGTTTTTTCTCTTAACTAAAATTAGGGAAGCCAATTTGAAATTAAGAAAAGAAATATTACTTTTATTTAAAGCATAAGCATATATTTTGCATGTAAATTTTACGATGGTTTTAAGAATTTACAAAAATCAAACATACGTTGGTTGGTTGGTTTATTCGATTACTTCAAAGCCCTCGAGGACAGATAGCCCTCGAGAGATTTGTTCAATTCAAAACACAATATATGATAAATGTTTGATTAGATATGATGGGCGAATGCAATGTATATTACTATAAATGTTTGATTAGATTTGATATGCAATATATTATAAATGTTTGATTAAATCTTCTTTGTATTAATGAATAATGGAGAAAGTAACCATGTCTTTTCTAAATTCACTTGGTACTGCCATCAGTATACATTTTTAGATTGTTGCATGTTAGAAACTTCATGTTTTTTAATAAAAGGCTTTGTATATAAATTAATTGGCCGCTTAAAGAAGCAACATCCAATATTTATGCAGCTCCAAGCGATAAGATACTTGTGAAAAATACAGAGATAAATAGTATCAGCAATGCAAAGGGATATCAGTAATTAATCATTTTGATAAATAAATCACATCTCAAAGCTATGTTCCTGAAAATAAATGAACATATGTTGTCAGAAAATCACAGTGTTGGAGTACAAAAGAAGTAAAAAGAATTATAAGCTCTCTCACGTGATAAGTCTCAATATCCGATTTCCTCATAAAGCTATCAACTAAATAAATGAAATGGTCGTTCTCGTGGTCTCTCTTAGACAGTTTTCTTAAGAAAAAAGCGCAAAAACCTTTTTTCGCCTCGAGATGAAGATCGAGTATGCATTTCTTTGCTTCACTCACAGGGCATCATCTCTTGAACACGCAACAATATCGTCAAATTTGGAGAGATATGGCCAACTCAATTGCAATCGATGCCTTGCAACCTTTAACGAATAATCTCGAGTTTTGTTTGCGCTGTTTACACCACTCCAATAACAATCTGCCGAGAATTTCACGCGTAATATGTTGTATATAAATTCGTTCTGAATAAGAAAATATAATAATTAAGCGAAATGTACAATAAAACAATTATATGTGGAACACATACATAAAATTTTAGTAAAATAAGACAAGAAGTAATAAAACTTGTTCTACACTAATGCAAATTCAATAAACCCATGCTATAGCCTACACATATTCAAATTAAGTGCAGTAAATACATTTACTAATAAGACATTTAAAGATGTAAATGGGGAAAATGAAACTGCACAAATTTTTGAAAATTTTCAGTAAACATGCTCACAATCCGCGTGCTTTCTAAATGTTATGGCACTTAGGAGGAACGGAAAGACATTTTTTATTTTAATGTCATTCGTTGAGCCACTTGAACTTGACATTTAAACTATGCAAAAAATAATTTTTGAACAACATTTTTATTGGTATTAAGATTAAGAACAAGCATAAATCGACGAAAAAAGTAGACTAAAGCAATCTTCTAAAAGAAAGTGAATTGTTTAAGAAACTCATTTTTTAAATCAAAGCATATTTATTAAGACAATAAGTACTAAATGAGAGGGATGTTAAAATATCAGACACTTCTAAAGAGCAGTTTGAAGTTATCTTAGAGCTAAAAAATTGAATTACTTTTAAAACTGTGAAGCATAAGTTATTTTAAAAATTAGCAAGTCAAATAATGATAAGGTAGGAAGCAAAAAGTCTTAAAGCATTTTTCAAACCTTCAAGACATCTTTGAAGGGTTTTGGCATAAAGGAAGAAATTTATATATTAAAGTTCTATTAAGTAAAGAGTCTATAGTTCTAAGCAATATCCCAGATATATATATATACTTAGACATAAAAGTTGTGCAACGAACTAACGATTTTTTTAAATACTTATTAATTTTACAACCTATACACGAATGCTTTCTTGAAGTATAGTAAGCGAGAGTTTTATTGTTAAAAAATAATTTACTATATTTCAAATAATGCGTTTTAAAATAAATTAATTAATAGTACATAAATAGCTTACATGTATTCAGAATAATTGAAATAAATATATTTAACAATAAAACATTTAAAAAAATCTGATGTATACACCACATGACTTTCTTGTACGGAATATTAAATTACAAGCATTTTGCATTTCATTTAAACTTATTAAATTGAATTAAATCTACTTCCTCGACAGCGCTTAAACCACAATAGAATAAATGCACTCTTAAAAATTCACAGTATTTGTTTACCGTAGCCACACTCGGGCGCTAGGTTCATTTAACAGCGTTACATCTCATTCACTTTATAACTCAGAATTTACAAAAATTCTGTATATCACCTGAAGAATTATCTAATCGTTACCACATGTTCTATTGAAATACTAAAATAAATTTAATCGATCTATAATAATAATCTAATCTAAATACTATATTAATCTAAGCGATGTGTAAAAGAAATGAAACAAACAAAAACACACACACACAAAAAGAAACAATCTTTCGCAGACGTGTCAGTATTTTTCTTCCAATTAATTCAGTTCTCACTTCGCGACAAGGCAAAAATATACATAAAAACTCAAAATATCTATATTAAAAATTACGAAGTAAAACTTAAACACTTATTTCCTCGAATAAATTCCAGGATTGATTAAGCATGATTTAATTCGCAATAATAAAAGAAGGCGTTATCTTTGTTGTTGCGAAGCTTAGTTTCTCTAGATTGGCAACAAAGCCACTATTCTGCTAAGTTTCAAATGTAAACAAATATGGCTGCTATGGCCAAAAAGAATTCGGCCTAGCCGCACTTAATCACCTTTTAAATTGTTAATAATTCTACAACTATAACATGCAGGTTAACTAAAGGCATAAAAACTTAACCGGAAGGTAAGAACAACATAATTCAATAATTTTTAAAGCAAAAAATGCCCAATTTACAAACATGTAAGAATAAAGAAACTGAGCTCACTGAGCTGAGTAACAGAGTGGATACATATATATATATACTTGTGGTGCAGACGATTGCACCCAAAATAGGGGGTGCACAGTTACACGTTATAGCATTTCTATATACAAAATTTTAACGTTGTGAAACTACTTGTTTTTGAGTTACGCGAGATACATACATACGTATGTACGTACGCACAGACGCTATGAAAAAATCTCTTCACAATCCATTTTAAATCAGTTTTATAATTTTTTTTGGGGGGAAAGGAGACCTTTATTCTGTTCTTACGTACAGATGTTACGCAAAAACATCGTTAAATTGCATTCGCTAACGGTCAAAATGGATATTTTACTCGAAATTTTTCACGACTACAGTACTTCCTTTTTACCTTGTACAAGGAAGTAAGAACGTGTAAGCAAAATTATTTAAGCAATATTGAGCATTAAATTTGCTTTAATTATTTAAGCATTGAGCATTAAATTTGCTTTAATTAATTTTTAAATGAATTTTACTGGACGTTATAACATAGGACAAATTCATCAAAAGCAGTATTACTGGGAAGATTGCTAATATTCAAATTAAAAAATCTCAACTCTATTTCGGTTTTAAAACTGCTAATAGTGTAATAATTTCTTAACCGTTTTACCCCTATTAAATCTACATATTATATATTTCACGCAAACTTCCAGTGTTCAATTTTCGTAATTTTATAAAGGCAGTTCGTACTGCATTTTTTTTAAATGCAAAATTTATAACCTATTATCATAGTCATCAAATGGTAATAGTTTATGTTACATCTTAGTCCGTATTTTACAGAATGGAATTAGATTTACCAGTTAAATAAATTGTGTGATTAACGAAAATAACTTTAAAAAAATTAGGATTCAATGTTACTACTGTTAGACTATAAATGCATGCTTAATAATCGTATTTTAGAAGGTTGAGATAGTGGAAGAAACGTCTTTCCTAACAACATAAAGCTATTGTCAGTTTATTTCCTTAATTCAAAGCTGCTGGTATTGCGTTGACGCAACTGCCAAAATACTAAATCCGTATAAAAATGTAACTACCAGAGATATTGTGTACTGGCAGATGATTTTGTGTAGTAAATATTATGGAGATTATTTCTGTAAAAAAATGTGTGTCTTCAACAATAATTTTGTTTATAATTAGTCTCGTACGTGAAGCAAATTGTAACGAAAATTTTTGACTATGTACTTTTGGGGAAAAAAATGAACGAAAGAATCGCCGTCGTTAGGGGTGATCTATTTTTAGTCAAGGTCACCGCTTATCAGAACATTTCATCAATCAGCTGTTTGTGAGGGGATGGAAGGGAAGTAGGTGTTGCGATGGTGCAAGGTCAGCGGATAATCGTATTCCTCTTTTTTAATCACTTGTAGTGCCTTTATTTGTTGACATTCATTCCATCCTTTAAAAATTCCTAAAACGAGCCTTTTAAAGACTTTGATGAAGAAGCAAATAATAAATATCAGAATGAAGCTAATATAGTTGTTGTTCACCAGAAACTGCAGAAGCTAGTGATAAAGAAGAAGGGAATGACAATGTTTTTGCATAATTATAATGCTATTTTGCCAAATGATACTGCTGGGAATGTTGGAGTTCACGTAAGAAGGAAGTTTCTGCATTCTAAACTGAAAACACTTTAAAAAGAAAACTGAAAACTTTAAATGGATAAAAAGACGATTCGGTTGTAACTGTTGGTTCAATATTTTGGAAAAATTTCGCCCGTAAAATGTATTTCCCATTATTTAAGAAAGATCAAGATGTTTTCAATGTGAGGGTTCCACTTCCACTTTTTTCCACTACCACTGTGAGGGTAAGACTTCCACTTTTTTTTTTTCATAAGACACAAAAGCCTCTACTCTCTTAAATCAGGAAAATCAAAATTAAAGTTATAATTGCTGCTGGGGTGAAAATGCCTTGCAATTCGATGATAGAAGGTAATGGGGTTCCGTAGAAGTCTTTCAAATATCGTTGGCACGGATTTGATTTAACATTGATAATTTTACTGGTTATGATACTCGTTTGTATACGAGTACATGTATGTTTGTATAGGTACATGTTTGCTCTCGCAGTCGATCGCCATCATAAAATTTTAAACGCAAGATCTATTTATCACTCCAGATTGTAGAAAGATTCTTGATTGTTGTAAAATTTATGAATAAATAGTTACAATGCAATAATTGTATATCTGATAAAATAAGTACGATTATTTGATAACTTCGTGAAAAATCCCCAAAATAATTTAGAACAAAAGACGCTAAAGCTGATATTAAGATGACAGAGTGACAATAGAGAGAACAAGTAGTAAGAAGTAGAAGCTTAAATTATATTTCAACAATAAATTATAAATTACTTTTAATCCGTTAACCTTCAAAGCTACAAGGAATGATTTTTTTCTTATGCAAATTATAACAAAGTATTATAACATGAATTTTAAAACATAAATTAAGTATTTATAACATAAATTTACACTGAAAATATAATTTAAAAAATTGCTTTTAAATATAGAAAAATCGAATGCTGCGTTCGCGTAACGTCAGCGGAATAAGAATGCGGATGTTTAGTGAGTATGATTGAGAGTGAGTATGATTGATCGTGAGAAGTTTATTTTGAGCGGAGCACTGGATTACTTTTTAACTGTATAACGTTTTATAAATCTACAAATCAGTTTACTTGTAATTAATTTAATATTAAAATTTACTCTGTATTTATTTTACAAATGCAGATTGTTTTCAATTGAAAGATTCAAGCATAAAAATTTCACCACAATCATAACATTACATACTTTGCAACAATGAACAGTCTGGCTATTTCATTCCTTGCAACGAAGTCTTTTGTTATCCTCGGACTTACGATAAAATGTTTACCATCTCCATGCAATGGCTTTTGAATGCTGAATTTACTAGGTCTTACTGGTCTATTTCTTGTTAATTCTGCACACTTAATAGGCGTTTGCAAAAGGAATAATGCGATTTCGCGTCCGAAATTTAAAACAGACATTTTACTTCCTGTAGTAGAAAGTCGTGATAGTTTTCATGCGTTTGTCAAGGATGCATCAACGTAATTTTTTAAAAATTGGCCACTACCTTTTTTTTGCCACGAACTCTTATTCTGTAATTAGCTACTAAATTGTCGCATAAATCGACTCCTTGCATTTTGGTATTGGATTGTTCATTAAGATGCTGCTGAAATACAAAAACCTTTTTCCTTTGTGTTCTTAAAGAGTAATAATGGAAATGAAAACGGTGATTTTTTTGTTTACTTTATTGGGGAAAAAAGGGTTTTCCGATTTCCAATTCTATCCTCCTCCCCCCCCCACACAAAGAAAGGAATTTTTTATCGAATATTAAATAATACAAAAAAAAATTACCATAATATTAAAAGGAATAACTATCCAGTATGTATAAAAATGGAAATATTGATTTGCAGTATATGTCTAACTGAATGCAGCCTTGCGAAAGTGTGACGGCACCAGTTCGTATTTATATACTTCTAGTAGTGACTGGAGTGCAAGAGAACGGAAACTGGAAATCATTTGTTAAATTTTCTTCATTAAGGGATAGCGGATGACGATAATTTGATAAATTCTATCTACTTCAGTTCGTATTCTACAATTTTGATTCCTTTCTGCTCAGAAACGAAAGTCGAGATTTATCGTCAACTCTTGTAGATGTGTAAGACGCGAAATTTTATATTATGCTCGACTATTCAAGATAAAAAACATTCATTTATTTATATAGTTATTTATTTTCGTTTTCAGATTTTCATTGAAAATGGTAGAAATTGAAAATCTACACTTAAACGTGTTTGCTCTTTCTTAGTCAACTTCGCACGTCTGTGGTCGTAACAAAGAAAAAAAAAAGTAAACAACATGTATTTTCGGCAATTGCTTTTTCTTTTCTCTTCTTTTACTTTCGTTAAAAGCTGAAATCTTTTTCGGAATTTACTTTCTATAAGTAAAATAAAAGAGCTTCCAAGCCAGATGGTACAAGGCGGCATTTCTCAAAGCTAGGTATTCCTGTATTCGTTTTCCTATCGATCTTCCAGTTAAAGAAATCTATTGAATTCCGTATCCCATTTCCTACAAATGCACCCCTTTCAGAATTGTGCAATTTATGGCTTCACGAGAACGATAATGTAAAAATAGAAAATTATGACTTCAGTTACTATGACTTGCCGTTGTTGAAAATTGTTTAGTCCTCCTCATTAGATTAAAACACCGGCTAGATGTTGACAACGGGCTTCAGAAAACTCTTCTTATCCTAAATGACAGGGAACGTGTAACTGAATTGCAGATTTTTATGCATGTTCCTGTAGATTTAACTTTCTCTTCCTGCTTTGTAAATTGAACAAAATACCTTTCTAATATACATGTTATAATGAGTAAACCACAAAATTCCCATGCAGCTAACTATTCACCTGAAGACGAATCTTAAATGAACTAGTGATAAACTATTGTTTACTCTGAGTAACGCCCACTAGCAGTTATGTTTTCTGTCAAAAAACCATCATGGCTTTTCCGCTATGTAAATTGGACTTAAGTAAAGCAGACAGAGTTATATGAAAGAAACATCATTGCTCATTCATCCTTTGAGCAGATCTTTTAACCGAGTTGGTATATTATTCATACATTTTTGTTAAACTGCATTTTTAGTTATTTTTAGGATTAAAAAAATTCCTAAATAGCAGAATAGTGTTCAGAAGTAAAGATGAAACACTAACAACATTTAATGAAATATACAATGGTGAAATGTAGATATGCTTTGAAAACTTACGTACAGAAATATTACCTGCTCGCTTGGTCATCTGTAGAGCAGGGAATAAATTTTTAAGCAAATGCAATAAAATTTCTTGACTGTAATATTGTGTTGCGTTTACTAACTATTTCTAGTAATTAAATATAAACATACTATAGTTTGTAAAATATCTTATGTCAAGTTAACCAGTTATTATGGTTTAAGTCTTCACTAAAACTTTTCCTTTCCATATTTTTCCCAAGAATTCAAATTAGGTTGTGTATTTAAGCTGAAGGTTTAGATAACAGCTTCTGGCAATAGCATTTTGTTTGTTATTGTTTTCGCTAACTCTGAAAGTTATATTCTGGATTTAGCACGCTCATTAGCCTTTCTTTTATTCACACGCCGGTAAAATATCTGAGGCAGCTTATTTTTAGTCTATTACCGTGAACCTTGGTAATGTAGTCTTAGACTACATTACCAAGGTTTGAATTCAATGGTCTGTTATATTAATTTAAATATCTACAAGTGGTGGGCGTTTGGTCTGTAGCGCAAGTTTTGTCTGTTCTGTGATATTAAGATTTAAAGAAACGAAAGGTTATTTTAAGAAAAGGTTATTTTTAAGAAAGGTTATTTTAACATTCTTCGGTCTTTTGCGAGTTGTTTAAGACGTAGATATAACTCTCTATTTGTCTAGTAGTATACTTGGAGCCCTTTAGTTTCCAATAACAATACGCAATCCATTTTTCCGTTTTAAAAATGGGGTAATGTTAGGAATAATGATTATCCTTTTTAATTTATTACAAATTTTTATTTTAGCATACGAAAGAATAAATTATGCTGTTTTTAAAGTAACTTTACAGTTGTCCATAAATTTTATCTTTAATTGTCGGGATCTGTTATATAATTTTTATGACCTTTCCAGGCGAGTGATGATATTATTTCTTAGTTTTCTTTGCAAAAATGAATTGAGATAACCAATAGAATTATCGACTATCCAAACATTCATAAATTACTCACCTACATAAAATTATTTCTAACTGGCCACTAACCATCTTGCTCCACTCACTACGACAAAGTTCTCGCCAAAATGATTTGCGACCGCCGCCACGCAGGAAAAGTAAAATTATGATATTCATTAATTCATCCTCTTTCTGGTACTTTATAGATGTCCACGGAGAAATCAGTTTTCATGGGAAGAGTTTGGTTTCTTTATTCTTATGACGTCGTTAATATTCATAATTCGATGGCTCGGACGGGTGGAAGCAGGTGATAACATTTGTGAAACTTGGAATAAGTGTGATGTTCTTACTATGGTGATTACTATGCAGCTCATGAAAGGAAAGGCATATTCTGGAAGCTTAATTAGCTTCCCTAACTAGATATTCCTCTTTTTTGCTGTTAGGTAAACAACTCTGAAGTGGCACTCATGCACGATAAGTCTAAAAATAAATTATTCTACAGAGGAATTTTTGCTCGTTATTTTTTTCGTAACTCATGGGTACTAGATGTTTACGGCTGCATTCCTAATTGGCATAGCTTAAAATAATTTTTAATCAAAGCTAGGATTGTTGCTGTTAATATCAGGGTCTAATATGCTCCAGATGCAGCATGGTAATTGGAGTAAAAATTGAATATTAAGAATGAAATCGTGTAGAAAACTTTATATGAAAGAATACGTTTTATTGATTTGAGACCCGTGTTAAAAGTACTGAAACGTAATCCAGTATCATTGTCGCTGTAGCAATCATTGTCATCATTGGTAGTGATGAATGATTACATACTAAATATATTGAAATAATTACAAACTAAAGCATTGTAATATAATCAATTCTTACTTCTGTTCACAGAGCAACGTTCGGTTTTTATGGTATTGATGCATAATTTTGAATTAGATAAAACTAATTAATGGAATCTCTTGAAAAAATTATAAACATTATGAAAGTAAACAGATATCATAATTCATTACTTAACAACATTTTTCATAAAACACCATAATGTGAGTCTATGCATTCAGTTTTCTAGTGCAATTTGATAGTGAGATTCACTATACTGGATGGAGTGAATCTGCGTTCAGTAAGCACCGATGCTAGAAAAACATCAAAAGTATTGTTGTACGTAGCTACACTGCGGGAAAAAAAAGAACAGCTTTACATCTCCCTTTCTACTGGACCGATTGCCGAAATTCAGATGGCGTTTTACATATCTCGAAAGCTCGACTTAGGATATACATATTAGATTTATATATAGCATTGTTCTAATATGGGTATTTTAAAACAAAATCGGAATATTTCTGAAATGACATGCCAATTTTTCTATATATTTCGATTTCCCGACTCAAATTATGAATAAATATTAAATTTTGCAAAACTTGGGGCGAAATTTACGAAAAAAAATTCAAAATTTATCTTCGCGCATTTTTTTCAGTTTTTTATTCTCCCAAGAGAATAATTTACTTAACGTACTTCTGAATTTACAGCAACATATTTTCTTCTCCTTTTTTTCATTGTAGACGAGCGGAAAATAAGTCATCGTTCATTACTTTCAAATAATTTTTAAAAAGTACTTAAACCTCATTTGGCGTTACTATCCTTTATAACAAATATGCTAAATTTTAAAACTCGCAGACATGTAAATTCACGTGTATCTTAAACCATTTTGAATAAAAAACTCTTAATTGTTCGCAAATGTGCCTAGAAATATATCTACTTTAAGAGGATGTTAAAAATTTTATAAGTTTATAGTACAACAAAGTTTTCGGAAAATTAAAAAAAATATATTTAAAAATAAATCCTAAAAATGTGCGAATTACATTTGAATTAAGCCTAAATTTCGAATTCTGGAAGATGAAATTCGGTAAGTTCAATAAAAAAAAGAGAGATTAATAAATATATGTCAAGTTCAATTAACAGTTAGGAGCTAAAAATTTGAGAGCTAATTTTTTAAAACCTACTAGTGCGATTTTTACACAATTGGGCAGTTTGGCATAATTTGAGTCGTAGAATCGAAATCTGGAAAAACAATTGGCATGTTATTTTAGAAAAAGTCCGATTTTGTGTCAAAATACCTATATTAGTGTAGAGTCATTAGGAACTTCTTGAAAGCAGGAAAGATGAAAAATGAGCAACGCCTTCGCCGGGAGTCAAACCACGGACCTCTTGACCACTACACCACGAAGGCATACCAAGAAGGCGGGAGAAATACCTTATATTAGAACAATGTTGTATGTAAATCTAATACATATCCTAAGTCACGCTTTCGAAACATGAAAAACGCAAGATGAATTTCGTCAATCGGTCCGGTAGAATGGGAGATATAGAACTGTCCCCCCGTTCTTTTTTGCGCAGTGTACATTCATTTTGTCAGATTTTTATAAATTTCGCGTTTCTAGATGAAAATTTTATACAGAATCATTTAGTTTCAGCTTCGTTTTACTCTATTATTTAATTTTAAGTTTTGGTTTCAGAATTCGAAAGTATTATTAACTGAAATGTTATATCAATATCTGCGTCATGCGCGGTATGTAAGAATCATGCCAAGAACATTAATTCTGGATCGGCGCAGTTTAGAAGGATTCATTATGCTATAAATAGTCACTGTCGGGGTCGCAAGAAAGTAATTTAGGGTTTTTGTGTGAAATAAAACTCTGCTTTTTTTCTATACAGAACATGAAGTTTAATCAACCAAATATCTTTCATTCTGTTCGATTACCTTTTGCAATCTTTCTGGTAGCTTCATGACTCCGCGCTCATAGAACTTCTTGAATTTTTCAGCAAAAAATTCAACCAAGTAGAAGTTGAGGTCATCGTTATGACTAAAATTTGTTTTGCATTCGAAATAAATTATAATCCGATGATGGAAATTCGAGGCTACATGGGGTCAACATATTGGCATTCCCTGTTCC
The DNA here is from genome assembly GCA_000611955.2 of Stegodyphus mimosarum. Lineage (NCBI taxonomy): Eukaryota > Metazoa > Arthropoda > Arachnida > Araneae > Eresidae > Stegodyphus > Stegodyphus mimosarum. The sequence goes on from KK114557.1 coordinate 213,073, forward strand.
GCCATTCGAGTGAGGCACTACAGGTCCTACCCCCCGCCGAACCGAGGCCGAGGTTCAACCTCTTTCCCGGCCCATTGAGAGGCAGACGCAACGCACCCATTTTGGGGCGTCACTGGTCGTCAATTTGCTACCCACCAGTCGCACGGGCGAGCCCGTCGCAGGGGGTCATTACCCAGCAAACCCAGGGCGCTACCCCCCAGGCTACCAGAACCACCCTGCTCTAAGACATGCCAGAACCCCGGGCCGGCCAATAAGTGACCTTTCCGGAGTCCCCAGAACCACCAGGTTCATAATTTGTATACCCCCGTGGCCGAGACTGCCTAGGTACAGATCCTAGCCAGTAGCTTCGCAGAGTTCTCTACGTCGACCCCCGGGGGGGGAAGGCTACATGGGGTATGCGACATCGCTTCACAGTCAAGGTCCAGTAATTTCGTTCGTAAAGATATGTGAGGCCTCGCAATGTCGAGCTGGAACACTATAACTGTTCGATTTACCAATTCTGGCAGTTTCATTTCGATTGTTTCCTCCAATTTCATAAGTTTTTGGCAGTAAAACACCTGACTTGATCGTTTGATTTCATGGAATCCGCTCAAAATACACCTTTCTGATCCCACCAAACTGACAGCATGATCATTTTCTGATGTAATTTAGCTTTCTATATGATATGTGCTGTTTCTTCATGCTTGGTTCATATATTTTTCGATTAATATCATTGCAGACAATTTATTTTTCATTTTCAGTGATAATTCGTTTCGAAAAAGGGTCGATTGCATTGTGTTTGAAATGCGCATCGGAAATATTAATTCGTTTTCCTTAATTTCTTAACGAGACCATTGAACTGTTGTGCGTGATATGTTGTTTAAATCTTTTGTAAACTCTCGCAAAATTATATGATGATTCGATTCAATTATGGCTTTAATTTTGCCTTCATCATGTTCAGAAGGTCGGAGTGAATATTGATCATCTTCAGAAGAAAAATCTCCAGAATGAAATTTTTAAATCAATTCTGATATATGCTAAGCATACGTCAGAATGCTATGTTTATATGTTTAAGCACCATAAACTTTAAAAGTCTCTTTGTGAGCCTCAGCCGCTTTTTTGCCTTTATGAAAAGAGAAAAGTAAAATTTGTCGAAAATATATATTTTTGCACCCCATGTTAAAATTGACCGTAAACTAACAGTTGAAAACAAAAAAAAAAAAAAAAAAAAACACGTAATTTACTTCTAAATCAAAACAAAAGAACAAGCTGCTAAGTCTGAAAAGAAAAAAAAAAAATATAAGGTTGACAGAATAACAAAAGAAATATAGCGCTATCTGTTTGTGCAAACCGAAATTAATTTCTCTCCAGCCCAAAATTTTTAGGACAGAAAAGGGGACAAAATAAAACTAAGAGCCAATGTCTATGACAATAGAAATTAAATCAGAATAAAAATTAAGTAAAAATTAGAATTTCCTTTACGTAGTCTCTGTTTTACATATTTATACCCTCCTAAAAATGCCACTTAGAAACCCATAATTTTTTACGGGGAATTAGAATGTACAGTTCTGTGAGTACCCATAGGCCAAATCCCCGTAAAAACCCACAGGCTGTAACCCGTATAGCTGTACGGGTACCCGTAGGCCAAATCCCCTTACAAACCATAGAAGGAAACCCGTACAGCTGTACGGATATCCGTAGGCCAAATCCCCGTAAAAACCCATGCTACTGTACGGGTACCAGTAGGCCAAAGCCCCATAAAAACCCACAAACAGAAACCTGTAGAACATATTGGTATTATAAACAAAATCCCTGTAAAAACCCATAGCCAGAAACCAGAATTTTATGCGTATCCATAGGCCAAATCTCAATTAAAAAATGGATATTCTGTAGATCTATTCCAGATAAAAACCAGTAGACAAAAACTCAAACCTATGCGGATATCTATAGGCCAAATCTCTGTAAAAGCCAGTACACAAAATGTCTACAGTCTAATTGTCTACAGCCCATTGGGAAAATCACTGCACAAAACAATATACAAAAATCAATAAACAAAACCAATAGAATTATACCATAGTGAAGTAGCCATACATAGAACGAGTATCCATATAGATAATCTCTATAAAAAACAATACACAAAAATAGAACTGTAGATCAAATTTCCATAAAAACTAATAATTATAAGCATAAACCAGCAGTACACAATTGGCAGTGATGAAATGTACATACCTAAATAGGGGGCACAAAGAGTAATTTTAAATAAAATTCAATAGGAAGAAACTTAATAAAATTTTATAAATATCTAGAAACCTACAAGCCCATGTCCTATAAATTTCAGTACCTATAAACATATTACAAAATATTTATATAAATTCTCTTTACAAAATTTTGAACTTCCTTCATATAATTTTGAAAATAATAGAATGATAATAATCAACGTCATGATTCACAACCATCGAGTGATATATATATATATATGTTGATTTTGCAGCTCAATGCGCAAAATTCTTGACCAAAAGATTTCTTAGTTTTTATACTACTTTCTATAAATTATACACACTCATGTCCATAAATTAAGGATAATTCGAAGTCACGCGAAAATCGAACTCTAAAATAAATATATCACCTGTAAAATCACTACACACATCTTCAAGAATCATATGCAAATTTCAGGAAGTAACCAGATAACACTTGGTACGTCACAATGACGAGAGTGTAAGAGAGTGATATATAAGGAATACAGGCAAAGAAGTAAAATTGTTCGCAGAAGCTTTATAAGCATTTCAGTGGAATAACCGAATAGTTATGACACAAAGGACGCATTTGGATGATTTTTTACGTGGTAGAATTATGGGCCGTCTGGAATGTGGGCGTACCCAACTGGAAGTATCAGACGAACTTGGAATTGCCCAGAGTGTCATCTTCAGGCTTTGGCAACGATTCCAAGATGATGGTAATGTGAGTAGACGTTACAGCACAGGTCGCCCCAGAGATACAACGCCGAATGAGGACCGGTATTTGCCAGTTACTGCCAAAAGAAACAGGCGGAGCACAGCCTCAGACCTGTCTCGTCAGCTCTCTTCAGCCACTGGTACGACAATTCAAGGCAGACCGTGTGCAGACGCTTAGGGCAAATTGGTCTATATGCTCGTAGACCTGTCAGATGCGTTCCACTTACTGCAAATCACTGTCGCCTGCGGTTAGCCTGGAGTAGGGAGCATGCATTGTGGACACCGCAACAGTGGGCTTGTTGGATATTTTCCGACGAGTCCAGGTTTAGCTTACAGTCTGATTCTCGCCGGACTTTCATAGGGAGAGCTCCAGGTACCCGTTGCCACCAAGAAAATATCATTGAACGACACCGTTACGGTGGTGCAGGAGTGCTCGTTTGGGGTGGAATTATTCTGGGTTCCAGAACTGACCTGCATGTTCAAATTGGAACCATGACAAGCCAAATCTATCGGGACGTCATTCTGGAACAACATGTACGTTTGTTTCGGAGCGCCATGGGCGCACAGTTTGTGTTTATGGATGAAAACGCCCGTCCTCACCGTGCAAACATCGTAAGCGAATGCCTTCAATCGGAGGATATCACTCGTATGGACTGGCCAGCATTTTCACCGGACTTGAATCCAGTAGAGCACGTGTGGGACATGCTAGCCCGACGAGTTGCAGCCCGTCAACCTCTTTCTACATGTCTACCGGAACTTCGGAGAGCATTGCTTTTTGAGTGGTGTAATATTCCCCAAGATCAGATCGACAATTTGATACTCACCATGCCTAGGCATTGTGTGGACTTTATTACATCGTCTGGGAGACATACAATGTATTAAAAATCATACCAACCATGTAATATTGGTTTTTTGTAAATAGGTTTTTTTTTGTAATTTGCTCCAGGGAGAAAAAATCGCTAATTTTTTTAATTATATCAAACATATAGCATCTTTTTTTGCTCTTTACCTTTTGTTTAATAAATAAACTTTACAAATAAGTCAAATTTGTTTTGTTTCTAACTCTTCCTTTGCCTGGTTTTGCATTATCCTTAATTTATGGACATGTGTGTATTTTTCATTATAAACGTGTAAACAGTAAAAATAGTAAAAATAATAGTAAAGAGTAAAAATTGTAATATTGTAAGTTATTTATTGTATAACTACAGCCTACTATCCACCAACGCGATATCACAAACGTCCCATAACAATATTAACAAGAATGACGCCATATTGCTTCTTCTGAGAGCGGGAGAGAAAGGGAAATTCTTTTCCTCACGTCAGTATTAACACGGAGAAAAATAGTTCGAACGCGGTCGTGTTAAAGGATGAAGGTTGATACCGGTGTTTATTTGAAATATCAGAAATGTTGATATATGCATATATAAGTGTGTATGTCTGTGTATTCAGAGAACCAACTCGTGGCGAAATGACTTCCCTAAGATGACCGCCTCTGAACGAGACCAGTATTTCTGAAAACTTAAATATATTTGGTATTGAAACATTCCTTCTGTAAGATGACTACCCGCAAAGAAAATTCTGGAAATGTGACGGTCGCCTTAGAGAGATTCATTTCGTACAGGCAACCTCCCTAAGTCGAATACCTCTAAAAGATAAGCCTATTTCTGAGAACATAAGTATATATTGGTATTGTGCATCACCTCTCTAAGGCGACCACTTGCAAAGATGCATTTTTATGTGTGGCTGGTCGCCTTAGAGAAACATCGCTGTGTGTGGTGTATATGATTACTGTTATTGTTTCCGACAAATTTTTTAAGAAATCGTGTAAATGAGCACTTATATTAAAAACCCTCTCTAAAACGACCACCTGCGTTTCCAGGTTACTCTGATGGTCTTAAAGAGATCATATTTTCATTCTTAGAAATACTGAGAAATCGCCTTAGAGAAGAGGTGGAGACGAGAGGGTTCCCTGTATGTTTTTTATACTTAAATCTTTCTGTTGGTTACAAAACAGAAATAACCTTATTTTCAACAGTATCCAAATGAACGAAATAAAAGTAAATAAATAAATAATTTAAAATAATCAGTAGACAACAAGAATACTAATGAATTTTGGTTTACTGACACCAGTATTAATTTCATTGTTTAGAAGAAGTTTATTGACGTCAGTTAGAAAATTAGAATAAACCCATATAAACCTTGGCAAACCCATATAAACCGACCAGAAGATTTATTTGGCATCTATCTATTATATTGATACCAGTAAGAAAACCAGTAAAAATCAATATAAACCAATACAAACCTGTAGAAATTTCTGACATTGATGTTGGTTGTATGGGTGTCAGATAATACCAGTAAGAAAAACCCACACAAATCAATAGAAACCAGTAAAAGTCAGTAGAGACCAACAGAATTTTATGGGTACCAGTAGAAAGTTTTACTGGTTTCTATGGGGCATTTTGAAACAAGTAAGAAAAACCCACAGAGACCAACAGAAACCAGTAAAAGTCAACAAAAACCCATAGAATTTTATGGGTACACATAAAAATATTTACTGGTTTCTATGGGGCATTTTTAGCAGGGTATATAATAGACATTTTATCATCCAGCATTACTTAACAATATTTTACCATCGATCAAAAATGTGGATTTATGTTAAGAAAAATTTCGCCTCATCACACTATTTTCATAACATATAGTAATGTATATTGTTATGAATTCTGTATAATGTAACATAAACGACATCAAGAAAACGAAGCTCTGCCGAAAAAATAAGATTACAAGGGCAAGTCTATTCAACAATGAGGCTATGTTGTTAAATTGGTGAGATATCGTGAAGCTTCCGATGAATTTTTTGACTAATTTTTGTCGCCAAGTTTGGCTATATATCGCGAAAAGTCGCCAAACTTGACGAATATTTGGTGACATTTTGGTCGAAACTCTGTATAACTCTATAATTGGTTCCGTAACTGAATAATTGTAATTGATCCCTATATTAACTAAACCGTATCTATATTAACTAACCCTTATATCTAACTTTAATCATATATTCTTTCTAGTAGTTTCGATAAATTGAAGGTACTAGAGATTTCTCTGCGGCTGGGCAAACTACATAAGACCGGACAGAGCATCAGTTTAGTTAGTTTAGAGATTAGCTCATAGTATTAAGAGTACTGAGAGATCACTGTAGACTGCGATCTTAAGCTTTGAAGATTTTTATATTGTTTTCTGTTTAACGTTATCAGTAGTTTGAAGAGGTAATTGCTAATTCTACTGCGTTACACTGAGATGAGCTGTGAGGGTTCCAGTAGTGTAAATTATTTCTTTTGGGAAAATAAATTTTGTCAAGTTATCATCGGTTCTGTGTACATTTAGTCCATTACAAACCCGTGCGAACTCAACAATAACTATGAACGAAACTTTATTTAAAATTTAAGAATATCTATTTTTGTATGCCATGCATTACTTTATGAATAAAAATAAACACTTCCTTGCCTAATTTGTATTGCTGCAATACATGAGACAGGTCAACCGAAATCTTTTCACGCATGCAGACTTGCGAGAGCTTTCGCAGACAAGCCTAGCTGCTTTCAGATTTTCAAAACGGGAAATCCCAGAACTTTATTTAAAGCTGGGTCATTGCGAAAAGAACCGATAATTAAAAGACCGGCGCTGTTTTTATCACTTCAGCTGTTTTAATGATTGCAGCTGATTGGAGAACGGAGAAAAAATACTGCTTTCGTAAGCCTACTTTCCTCGTTTTTTACGCTTTTCAAACACAGACAGGAAAAATTTAATATTGGCATTTTTTTCTTCCTGAATATTTCAAGGATACAAAACTCGATTATTTAATTAACTTATTTAAACCATTGCAACAGCTGCTGTGAATTTAACTGATTTTTTTTACGTCCTGCAGCGTCAGCGGCTGTTTAGACGAGTTCGCAATTTGATTAAAAAGTGTTTAGGAAGAAGGAACGACAGCATCAGAGTGCATAGCGCTGTTGAATCAGCATACATAGTTTGTTGAAAGTTAATAAAATGGTGTTAATAGCAGAGACGTTTTTATGTGAGATGAGAAGATTGCGTGCTGCTTGTATTGGCAGGGATTTATTAAAATTATAATGATAAATGGTTGATTTACTGTTTATAACAAATTAAGCTTATTGATAACTAAGTGCAATAATTTATAATCAGCATTTTTATTATAGGACGAAACGTTAATAAGCATAATAAATAATCTACGATTGATTAAAAATTATAAAATATATGTTAGCTACATACGAGTATATATATACATGTAATACAAATTAAAATGAAATAAAAAGTACATTTAAAAATCATTTCATATCTAATTCAAAATAATCCACAGAAACACCAGAAACCAAAAAAAAAAATACTGTTGCAAGCTGCAAAAAATAAGGGGGTGGGCAAAATATGTCAAAACCAAAACTCAAAATGAACTTTACACATTTGGCTGCATCTTTATCAGAAGCTTGGCGCAACAAAGGAAGTAAATAACTAAAGCAGTTTGTTTCTGAGCTAACAAAAACAAATTAAAGTTTAAAACTTAAAATTTAAAAATAATCTTAGATAAACAATCTAAAGTATTACGCACACACGCACTCACATACATATAGATAGACACACACTTGTGTCCCATAAGTTTACGAAAGTCAATTTTACTACATTCATTTAAAAAAAGACCCTAATTAGTAGTAACTTAATGGCTCGGTGGATGAAAATGACGTATAAAATATTTATACAAATAATAATTATAATTTTAATTTTGTTTGGAGTTTTTAAAGATATTTGTCATGACCTAATTCTTTAAAAGTTTAGGAACATTCATTGCAATTTCCCATGTAAATTAATGAAACTGCTTCTCCGCTTAACAAAAATACAAAATTCAGGTTTCTAATTTAATGTATTGAAATTAGATTAATCCAGAACTGAATTAATGTATTTCACAATTTGTAATGTATTTGTTCATCTCTACATCTGTACCGGAGTCTATACCACATCCTTAATATATCTGTATGCCTAACATGTACCATAATAGTGAAAAATTGTTACTCGTTTAGCGTGGCCAATTCCCGGAGGACACAGCACTTAGTTCTAAATGTTAACTATTCCCTGAGGACACAGTACTAAGCTCTTTACTTATATTTATTTTTAATTCCATCGACGGGATCTAACAGGCTGAAAAGCACCTAACCCAGTGGACCAGCTGTTACGTCGATGGCTGTTACGTCGAAGAAAGAAAGAAAGATACTTTTCGTGTGGTTTAGTACGGTAACGTTATCAGTTTCTTTGATTGTGATCATGCTTCATTAGTAGTACGTCACCAGATGCGTGGTTGCAAGAACACCAGTTTTATACTGTTTACCATATAACCAGGTTTTACACAACGCTTGTTGCGGAAACAACAGTTTATATTTATTTATTTTATATACACTCTTAGACAAAAAAAAGAAAAAAACGACGTACCAGGACGCACCGAGAAGATATAAGGCAAATAGGACATAAATTGATATGCATGCAGGTTTCAACGGAAAATGCAAAATTTTACATTTTTGCTGCCAATGAATGAACGGTTGTCGATACAGCGCATCTGATCTGCGCAACTGGCAGGATATATAAGAGAAGAAATTACGATTCGAGGTCATAAATTCTTCACGAATTTCATTCCGTGTACTCTGGTAGACAGTAACTATGCCTCGCATACAGGTGCACGGACGATATGAGCAGATGTCAGAGTTTGAGAGAGGTCGTATAGTTGGGCTCAAAGAAGTCGGTTGGTCTTATCGGCGAATAGCTCGATATTTGAGCAGGAGCGATGCCACTATTAGACGATGTTGGCAGGAATGGGTGAACTGTGGCCGCATACAGCGTCAAGAAAGAAGCGGTAGAGAAACGACAGAAGGTGAAGACCGAGCAATCGTCAGAGCGGCACTCACAGCCCCAGATGCATCATTATCATCGATTGTACGTGCAAATAGTGCTCCAATGACCACAAGGACCATTCATAGACGGCTCACAGAAAAGGGGCTGAGGTCACAGCGCCCCTTGCGCCAACTACCATTGACCTCTGTACAACGTCAAGCCCGTTTGCAGTGGTGTCGGGCTCATTCGCGCTGGAATTTCACTGACTGGAGTAGAATAGTCTTCAGTGATGAGTTCCGCTTTGAACTGAGCCCCGATGACCAGCGAAGGCGAGTCTGGAGACGTCCCGAACAGCCGTGTGATACCAACCTGACTGTCTTCTGGCAGACTGGCCGACAAACAGGAATGATGGACTGGGATGTCATTTCATTGCATAGTAGGACCCCTTTCGTTGTCATCCGTCGCAACTTTACAGCGCAGCGGTACGTCGACAAAGTTCTAAGGCCCGTTGTGTTGCCCTGCGTGTCACACCACTCTGGGCTTACATTTCAGCAAAATAATGCCCGCTCTCACACTGCACATGTTTCTACTGCTTGCCTTAATGCTTGCCGAACATTACCTTCGCCAGCAAGGTCGCCGGATCTCTCTCCTATTGAGCACGTTTGGAACATTATGGGCAGGGCCAACCAACCAGCTCGGGATGTTGACGATCTAACGAGCCAGTTGGACAGAAATTGGCACGATATCCCTCAGGAGGACATCCGCAAACTCTATCAATCGATACCAAGATGAATAACTGCTTGCATAAGGGCCAGAGTTGGACAAACGCGTTACCGACTTTTTCACTTTGTAGAGCTCTGTCACTTCAATAAATCATCCAATTTTTCTCAAACTGTAATCATTTGTTTTTCTGTACATGTACACCACGTCTACCGATTTTCGTCCCATTCGTATAACTCCTTCTTGGTGCGTCGTTTCTTTTATCTACGAGTGTGTATATATATATATATAGTATACATATAATTCGAATGTTTCTCCTAATGGGAGAGCAAAATCGGGCACTTGTTTCATTTAGATTTTTTCTCTCGAACTTTCTCTTTAATTGTATCCCTCTTTAATTGGGTAACACTTACTGACACTTGTAGTTATGTGAAAAATTATAAACGATGATTGAATGCTTTCAGATAAGCTGTTGTTTCAGTAATTAACATTTATCATGGAACAACATCAATCAAGCTGAAATTTAAAACACAAAATTGTCATTGTTTTGTATAAAGGTACGCCTAAGGAAATGCTAGTCCGAAATATTCCCTCTCTCGGTTTTAATATGATAATACAGTATAAAACGTTATATATTGCTTAAAAGTTAAAAATTTACTTGAAAATAAAAATCATACCAAAGAAACATAAAGAAGAACCAGATAATGTGTTGATGGGAAATTTAATAAAACCTGGTCTAAAAGGAAAACATAATGCTGAACGAGGGAAAACATTAAATAAATAAAAATTTAGTAAAATAGCTCAAGTAAATCCTTTGGCATTGCTGTTTTTTCAAGCGAATGTTTATCTTAACAATTTGAAATTCAGATTTCTTAGCATCTAAATACAGTGATAATAAGTAAATAATGCATTTCTTATGTCAATAATAGGTAACGATAATAAGACGATTTGAAGATTACATTTTAATTAACACAAGACTTAACGATTTGAAGTCTACATTTTAATTTGTATTTTTATCGATGTTCATGGCTTAAAAAACTTTGCATATATGATTTAAGATGTATAAATATATTTTTCTGCTACATTTTATCTCTCATCAATGAAAGATATCCTTAAGAGTTAAAATAAGGGTTAAAATAACGAAAATAGTATTTTGTTCAAATTGGATATCTTGCTGTACAGACAAAGAATGGCAGGCATAAAATCAAATGAATTCGAATTGTCTTAAATTGTGTCTGCAACCGTAATGTGAGACAACTGAAACCCATCTACAATTGACAAAATATAGATAATTTCGGAAAACTTTAAATAGACTTAAAAAAAATCAAAATACGATTCACTTGCTATCCCTCAACGCAGCTAATGAACTAATTGGAAACAGAGAGCTAATTTTAAGTGTTTCTTTTGCCAATGTTCATTCGAATAAAGCAAAAGAGCCTGGACACCATTCAATTAATAAACCCTGTTGTATCTCTTAAGTATAGAAAAGACAGGATTAATTTCTGCTAAACAAATGTTTTGTTGATCAGTTTTTAGAGCAGAGAGAATTTTCAAAATATATTGGTTTCTGGCGTTCTTTTCAAAGAAAAACTTGCATTTAATTTTTCTTCATTGTCTAGCGTAAAGTATGCATGTTATCAAGAAAATGATTGAAATAGTCATCATTGTATTTAGATCCCTTTTTACAATAGATAGACAAATAGGTATTAGTAACATATAAACATAAGAAAACGTTTTTCAGATAAGATCTCTGTTTTATAGAAACAACGCAATGAATATATTTGTTAATTGCATGCTACGAAATGAAACGGTATTTCATGCACAAAAGTATATGCCCAAAACAGATTTTCAGCCAGATAATGATATATGACACAACTAAAAACGTTTTAAAGAGTATTTATCCCATAGAAAAACGAAAAATCTTTTACGGTATGTAAAACATGATATAAATCCTGCTATATCATTGGTGAAAAAAGGTTGATGCAACTTAGAATAATTTAACTTTCAAATATTTCTTTCAAAGTTCAAAATTTAAATGTATTGTTTTAAACAAAATTAAGATATTGATTCTACGCCTCAGAGGTAAAATGCTGTTTTGAAGGTATAAGACTTTTAATCAGCTTTTAAAATGAAGTAGTCTTTTATTTGCTCTTAGTGTAACATAAATGCAGCTTTTGACGTCTGATCCATTATAATGAATAGTTTTCTTACTAACAGAAAAAATGTCAAGAAAATGTCCGTTTTGTTGTATTTTTATATTTTTGCATAATACTTGCCAAGTTTTATTTTATATTGCATAAAATTAATTAGCATAATGATGAGTCTCTGAACAACGTGAATTTATTTAGGCAGCCTCAGTTATAAAAATATTTTGATAAATTAAACTTTTATTTATAAAGAACAAAAATAAAAAATCATACATAGCAGTGATAAAAGGCATGACGCTGCTAAATTTTAAAAGAAATAAATAAGCCAAATTTCAAGAATAAAAACGTCTAAATTTGTCATCTAAATTCTGATTATTTCTTCTTTTTTACGTCTCTGAGTTTAAAGGTCTTTTTAAAACCAATGAAAGAGCTGGTTTTTCCCTTACAAACTAAGAATTTATCTTAACACACCGACATTTTTGGCTTGTGTGGTTTATTTTGATTATGATAAAGCACTCGAGGACTATCTACCTAAAGGGAGGGATGCTTTCGTGGAGGACTTTCTAAGAGAAACTAGCTCGTATACAGGTTACACATGGGAAAACCCACGAAAACACCTATGCAGCCAGCCTGTTCGTGGGATTCGAATCTCGGAGCTGCCGGTGTTTAGCGAACTTACCCATCGGTCGCTGGTGGGCCCCTTTTTTGGCCGACTAGGAGAAAAGACTACAGAAAACATTGTTTATTGTGATTTCGGAAGATGCTTGCTAGTTTCAGACATCCCTAAATAGGAAGACCAATTAGTGCAACTCGCGAACGTACATATAATTTTTTAAAAAAAAATTTCCAGAAATATTTATTCTTTTAATATTGAATTCGTTTCAATGATCAGCGTCACATTTCATTTTCGCTCTCTCAGGCAGGTAGAAATTCTGATCCGATCTCATATACAAGGAATAGATTTTGAATGAATAAAATTTAACGCATGTAACAGTTCAACGTTTTTATGCAGGGATCTGTTGTATTTCAAATCATTAAAATATATTTTAGTTTTGAAGGTATAATGTTAACTATATATTCGATTAATATTACTAACAGAATAGATCATTTGAATATTGTTTCATTATGTTATATTACTTTTGATATTATCATAAGACCATAAAATTCTTGAGTTGAGAATTATGTTAAATACTTCTTGTAGTAATTCGTTTTCTTGTTTCTGCAGGTTATGGATGATTTCACAAGAGAGTCCACTGCATGTGGCCACTGCCCGACCGTTCCTGAAAGTGCAGGGAAATGAACAAATATTTATAGAGCATCCTG
>KK114557.1:226102-252291 GCA_000611955.2 Stegodyphus mimosarum
GGCTCAATGGATTGTATGAGGAGCAAAAGTTATGTTAGTCTCATTTAAAATTGTTTTATTGTTTTACATAAAATATGCTGTTTAACTTATTTTTATTTGCAGCACCTTAACAATGATTTTTAAACTTAAAATATGCAGGACTTTTTGTAGCTGAGTTCTTTATATCATGTTGCACTGCTAATGTTTGAAACAGGTAAGCGTGAAGTTTCTGAATTATGAAATGTAATACTGCTTAAATGCATGAGTTTAAGATGCATCTTTCATAAATGACATTAAACAAAGTCAGACGAAGATACGAATAGCATAATCGTAAAGTAGCATCGGATAATAAATTTTGGTATTTTCTGATAACACATTTCGTTAGTTACCGCGTCGAAAGAGAAAGTTTGACGTAAATGGAAAAATTTGTCAATGGCTTTTTTGTATTTGAATAACTAACAGTATTGCAATAATAATTGACTTGAACACCAAAATATGACTCTTCGTTTAAATATCGCACTTAATTATGGAGCTTCTGTAATACATTTATTTAAATAGAAATATATTCGAAGAAAATTATGGTTGATATTCTAATCGCTACTCTAACCTTTATAATATATTAATTTATGAATATATATATGTAAAATTTCATTAATGCTAAAACTGGGCAAATACTTTCAGAATTCCTTTCCTTTTCGCTAAATATTTTCATTTGAAAAGTAATAAGATCAAATCTGATCTCCATCTGATAATCATGTGCATTTCTATTTATTCCAAGTTCTTTATTTCGGATTTTATGAATCATTCATGAAGGATAGCTTAAAATCTAAAGAGTGTTTCGTGTAGCGATAGCATACGTATCCTTGGAAATGCCATTTAAAACTTATTTTATTTAAATTTGCATAATTTTCCAATATATTCTGTGTTTTCAAGAAAAGAGAGAAAACATAATAACAGTTTTGTTTTCACATTGTTTTTAAATTAACTTTGCTTCAATGTGTATTTGTTTATTAAGCTCAGATCTCGACAATAGTTTGAGTTATTCTATCAAATCGATTACTTTTAAATTTTCAACGCACACATGTCTCTAATGGAAACACTTTATTTCATAAAGTCCTCTTAAAAATGTGATATAGATTTCTTTTAAATTTGTAGTAAATTTTCCTACATATTGTTGCCATATATTAGGTCAAACCAATAACTGAAGAACTTCAAACTTTAATCATCGAACAGGCGAAACATAACCTCCGAAGCGAAGTGTATTGGATTATCTAGTGTGAATTATCTAATTTAGGCGCTTTTTCTTATATTGATTGATATCTTTTTCCGAATCTTTGTTGCTTTTAATAATGGCGGATTTGTAAAAGTCAAATATTTGATTTGTCATTGTTAAATACCCACCGAGTTTATCAGAAATGTTTTCCAAAGAATGAACTGTTTTCAATCTCACATTACTGGATGCAGAAAAAGACCTAAAAGAAACATGACATCAAGATCTTCGCTTTTCCCTGATTAGAATTAATAATGTCCCAATATTCAGAGGCACTGATTTCCTTTCTTCGTATTTCTTCTTTGGTCCAGAAAATTTTAAATAAATTGTACATTAAACCTTTTCAAATTACATAATTTAATTAAAATCACTAAAAATTATCACAGTATTTTCGGCGATACATGATTAAAACCAAACTCGTGATGGTCCTCAAAATTTTTAAAGGGCATGAGCATAATTTTAAGGAATATGGAAAGTTATAGAATAAAATTAGCATAAGAGCGATTACAAATCCTTCATATAAGTGTCTATTGCCCAATTTACTTCAAAACTCGACATTATTATCATCTCTATGATTTTATTTATAGTTATCTATGACCGATGATATTATAACTATTGAAACAATTTTCTTGTTTAGTGCACTTTAATAAAACTGTGTAATTTATGAAAACTTTTTTTTCTCACTTAATGGAACAGATTATACGAAAACTGTTTTTCTATCGATATAGTTTTACTGTTGCTTTATTCATGACATTATCTACCAGCATGCGTAACTGCTAAATTTAAATAATGCTTTTAAAGCATCAAAATGTCAAACTTTCTAATTAGATGAGCAATATACTGATGGTACAAAATATATGCCGAATTTAGAAAAGACAGCAAGCACAATCACATTGCATTTGGATTTTACGAAATAATTAAAGTCCCGTGAATTCAATGCAAAAATTAAATTTCAGTTGTTTAATACGTGTCGAGTCAGTACAAGAATTTTAGTTTAGGCGTGCAGAAAATTTAAATTTCAGAAAAAAAAATTATGTAACATATGAACTCCATTTAAGTAAGAAGTAGCTTGAAAATATTGATTTATTTAGATTTTTTCTGATGTATATTTTTGATATTTGGATGGATTGATGCAGAAATATGTAATGAAACTGAATCAAAATCGTTTCTCTTAAGAAGCACTTAAAGTAGAATTTAATTCCAGTATGTTCAAGCATGTGATAAATATTGAAAAAAAAATATAAATTCCGGTATAAGTAGTTTGTACGAAATATTTAAAATTTATTAAATGATTAAATGACTTCTTAAAATGTGTTATATGTAGTTCGTAGATCAAAGGTTAAAAAAATATCAAACAAGAACTGTGAGTCTAGGACAATTTTTTGGGCATGAGTACATTAAAAATATACAAATTAAACTTTTCATTAACCTTTAGATAAAAAAAAGCTCGTCTATCTTTAATGAATGAAACAGAAAATCTTAATCAAAATAACTCTACGAAGTACTAATTAAAAATTCTACTAATATTTGGATGCCATTTACAAGCACCTTAAAAATTATTACATGAGTAAATCGAAAATGCCAGGACACTAATGAATCTTTAAATCCGATAAAGCTTCAGAGAAACATTAAAAAATCGTTTTAAAATCTGAATTTTTAAAAATCCTAACTTTAGAAAGAAAATACAAGGAAATTTTATTCATTTTATTTTTAGCTCAAAGGAGCATTAGCCCAGAAGGGCTATTATTCTCAAAACGGGATTTTGCTCTGTAAAAGTCTGAATCGCTTTTCAAATTGTTGCCACCAAATATTATCGCCCTGTATTATATTAAAAAAATTAAATAATGAAGAATCTGCATGAATGTATGCATGCTTTTTGCGTTGTGAAGAAACAATTGTTGTTTAGAGCTATCAAATTCTGAATGGTTCTCCCTCCGAATATGGACGCCTGGAAGCCAGACTCTTGAATTTCGAATTTGTTTTATAGTGCATATTATATTTTTTCAAACTTTAACGAATTTTTGATCAACAAAACAATTTCAAAGCAACCAATGGAAACACTGTACGAAAAAAAAATTTTTTCATCTTTAGCGCGTAAGACGTTCTATTGGAAATTCTAAAGAAAGGCTGTTTTTAAATATTTTTAGCCCAAAGGTACGTTAGCCCAACTGCTCTCTAATCGTATATGCGTTTAAGTAAATGAAATAAAATGCTGCTGTGGGCGTAATAGAAAATCTGAAAGAAATCTGAAAGCTTTCAGATTTTTTATTGTTTATAAATGTCACATGATTCGGCTAATTTTTTAGGTTTTTGTTTGCATAATATGGAAATATTTTTTAATGCTTTTAATAAACTAAAAATTGCTAATGATTTTTTCCTTTCATGAATTTTCATATACATTCTCTAATTTTGTGTACTTCTAAGGAACGATTTCTATAATCAAAAACTCACTGCGCTTTAAAATTTAATCCGCTAAAATAATTTAAGAAATTTTGACCAGATTTAAAAACATAATACGAAAGGCCATAAACATAAACCCTTCGCTAAAAGGAATTGATATTTCGGTTAAAAGTTTGAAACCAGTAATACGTTATTTTACGTTATATGACTATATTGATTTGAACCAATATATATGATACAACAACTACAGCTGCGTGTATAATATAATATAAAAGCAATGAACACTAGGAGTAGCAGCAGCAGCAACAACATTAAAAAATATTATGGAATATTAATAAGAAATATACATTTTCTTACTAATAAATGTACATTTAATGCTGGTTACAATAACTGAGTAATTCAAAAGTCACAATAATATAAATATCGTCATTAATAATTATTATTCATGGTAATATATGTTCAACATCCAATGTGCAATGTTATTTATAATATTTATACATTTAATTTTTGCTCAGTGTAACTATGTTTCATACATTCGCAATAATTTAATAACATGGAGCTTTAGTTCTTTCCAGTTTGTGAAAGATTAAATTAATTTCACAGTATATACATTTCAATAACCAACTTTCACACTTTTAGTTATGTAATAATTTTAACTATTACTTAAATTACCATTGAACAGGAGAAACATAACTTGGGTATTCAGCAATGACAAATCAACTATTTGACTTTTAAAAATCCACCATTATTAAGAGCAACAAAGAGTCGGAAAAAGTTATCAGTCAGTATAAGAAAGAGTACCTAAATTAGATAATTAACACTAGATATTTCAAAACACTTCGCTTTGGAAGTTATGTTTCGCCTGTTCGATGGTAATTTAAAAATTCTTGTTAAATAATTAATACTTCTACAATAATTTTAGCATATACTGATAAGCATTAAAATATTCACCAGTACATTTTGTGAATTAATGTTAAGTTTCATAACATAGTTTAAATTTTGCCAGCCTTTCTCCTTTTTATATAAAATTCTGTGATTTGTTTTTAACTTGATCATAATCTATCTCTTGAAGCAGTCAACAAAGGCAGAATCCTAAATGCGACATTTTGATGTAAAATATAACGATTCTTTTGTTATATACATATTTTCAAATGAAATCATATGATGAACGCAGGCTATTAAATGGTAATTAGTAAAATGTTTTAAACAAGTTATATGAATATCAGCTACGAACCTACGCATGGAAACCCAGCCGATGATTCCCGGTTCTTTAATGTTTCCAAATAACTGATTATTGAAATCCTAAAAACGTAAAAAAAAATGCATAATACAGTCATTGTAATAATAAAAATTATCAAATTATATAAATGCGAAAGCCAGTTTAAGCTTCGCATTAGCGAAATGGGCTGCTCTTTTGACACTTTTTTCAGCCAATGTTTAGGAACATATTCAATTCAAAGTCATTTCATAAGCATATCTGATTAACCCAAATGTAATAGGGATACTTACATAAGAAGTGCTTAAATTTTTTTAAGAAAACGCTTGCGTATAAGCTTGCACATAAATCAGGTTAATAAAAACTGTCAATTTACAAAAGAATTGTGTTAAATGCTCAAAATGTCATATTTTGAAGCGGAATTAATTAGGTATGTTATCTTCTAACAACAGCAGTTAACATTTAAATGATAAATTATTATATCATATTTTTGATATTCATCTGAGCATGTAAGACAGATATGTTTATGTAAATGAAATTTTAAGGAAAGAATTTGTATTAAGATAAATGCGCGTTTCAAATCCTGTTTGATAATTGTTTTGCTAAAGGACCAATTCTCAAACCAATTTAAGATTACATTTAAGATAAAAAAATCATTTTAATAAATTTTTGAATACATAGTTATTCTTTCAGAATTTACAGATTAAAATATAATATAAATTAATGACAACATTATTGATACACCTCCAATACAACTAGCTTATCAAAGAGATATTTCAGGAACATCGTGATTTAAAACAAATCATGCGTGATCTATTGGCTTCAGGAAATAATACCATAAATTTATGGCGAAGAAAATTCTCTAAATTACACATATGTTGTTAACTAGACAAGCGAGAGGTGCTATTCGAATTCGACCTGTATTTAACTGGGCACTTTGAATTTCTTCCATTTTAATCCTTATGGCACTAGGCAACCATAAAGCATTAGACGGAATGAGTTAAGTCGAAAAGAGACATAATAAGCCGTGGATTCTTAGAGAGAGAGAAATTAGTAATTCAATTTAATCTTGAAAATTCGACCGTAAACCAAACGGCCTAAACAATATTTCGAGAAATTTCGCTGGTTAAATAAATGCATGCCAATAACAATAATATTTTCATAGTAACATAATATTACCATATTATAAAGACTGAAAAACCGTTAATCCCTAGTCGGAAAGCTCGAATAAGTTGCAGCACGAAGCTTCCACATATTTCGCTGGAAATATTATAACAATTTTTATCACAGACTGACAACCTTATATTAATTGAAATCTGTGTTTTGTTATTTTACAGTCTATTTCTTCAGTTCCCACAGCATTTGTCAGAGAAAATTATATGGGCAATTAAAATCCACCTAATCCAGTCATATTTAAACCTGGTATCAGTTTTCGATATTTGAATATGGAATGAAAGCCAGACATTAAAAACCTTTAATAACCAAAGTTGTTCACTACCATATTCTAATGAATATGGTTTAAAAACGTGTGCTTTATATATAAAACCTTAAGCATACCTTTGCTTACGATATAAATAGCTTTTTGCGAAGAAGATCTGATACAAAGGTAGACGGATTTTAAGCAGTACGAGGTCTTAATGAAATGGAATGTTAAAAATTAGGTAATGCATACATAATTATTTGTATTATGTAAAAATCTTGAGAATTAAAGAAACCAATCCATAATTATTCAAATTAAAAGTTCATGAGAGGTTTCGTCTATGATAATATTTCGCAAATACAACTTCTTCATTTTTAAGTTTCTTATTGTTTTTAACACATAATGTCCGTGTTTCTTAAAATGTATCCCAAAAGCCATTTTCCCTATCACACAAAGTTGTCATATCCTTTAGAATAATGAATTTTTTTCGTATTTACGTTTATGCTCAATAAAAGCCTAAAATACGTTTTATTGCAATACATAGCTATAACAAAAAAATAATTAGAAACTGTAACTCTCATAATCTTTTCTAATTGTTGAAATATTGCAAATTTTAAACATTTCTAAATATTCAGTCGGTAAATGTAGGTAATAATAAGTAGAAGGGAGGACTCTAACATGCCCTTTTCCCATTAGTTATATTACATTTATACAAATATTATAAATTTCTGTACACTTTCTATTCAAGTATTGGTCATGACTGGCCGAACCCGCCAGTTATTTAGCCATCTCATTGTCAAAAACCTTGTCCAAGGTTCACCGTAATTTGAAATAGATATTACACTTGCAAAAAGTTTAAGGACAATAAAAACATCCGAGGTTTCCCGGTTCAAAAGTTCCCCATTTTCTGGGGTGCAGATATGCTACTTAGGAGAAATCACAGATGACTCTGAATTACGTGAAAAAGGTATTTTAGCTTAATATAATTTAATATAAAATTATTTTAGTTAATAAAAGTAATATTGCATAAAATTAAGAAATCAATTGACATTTTAAATATCAATAAAATTTATTAATTAGATATCACTAGAAATCAAAAATAGATACATTCTGCAGCACAAAAGGCGACTCAAAAATAATGAGTTATCCCAATAGGACGAAAATTAGTAGATGTTATGAACATGTATTGAAAGCGAAATGCTAACAGTATTACAGAAATTAAACGTTTTATTCAGAAGACACAGCTAAAAGAGGAAAGGTTAATATTGTATTGGCCCACTTTCAGCTCTGATGCAACCTGTTATCCGCCTGGCCACTTGAACTGTAGATTTGGTGGATTTCCTCCTGCGAGACTGCTTGCTATGCACATTCAAATTGGCGAGTTAGATCGGCTTGATCCAGGGACGGCTGGAGGCGCTTGTTCTTCAGAGCCCATACAGAGGGCGAACAGTAAAGCCGCTGCCCACTGTTAGTTAGGTCCGGGGCTCCAGTCGCGATGAACAGGCGTTTTCATGTTTTGTGCATGAGTAACATGGATATGATCCAGTTTGCCTTAAAATATCCTGGATGAAGGATTCCCCCTTTCCTTGTGGTGCCTAATGGTGGAGCAACTAATAAAAAAAAAATCAGAGCCCAAGCATGCTCTGTTGAAGAGAGATCTGGCTGTCCCGCTGGGCAGAAAAGTGTAAGAGAAGCACAAAGACAAGCAGTTGAAAGGCATGCCATGTGCGACCGGATATTATCTGCAAGCGCAGCTATCCGTGAAATGAAGGATAGCACTACGAGGCGTAAAACTGTTTCGTCATAGAGTTGTGCTGTAAGGATGTTAAGGTTGACAACTAAAGCGGGCCGACTTTTTCCGTACCATAACTCCTGGACGCCTATTCTACGGTCTGAGAGTCGGCAGCAGTTTGTGACCCGCCAGATGTCGCTGCTTGTGAAAAATAGGTCTGATCGACATCCATATTCTGTGAGTACGGAAGTCTTCGGAAACGCGGATAAAAGTGTTGCCCCATCGTCTATCAGGCTTGTGCAGTTGACTTCCTAAGAAGACAATGGCTTTGTACGTATTTTCGCCGCTAATTTTTTCGTATTTAAATGAAGAATACGGTAGTAGAACTCTGAATCGGCGAATTTATGGAAAATATATTGATGCTTTTGCTCTGCCAGAAGATGGTTTCATCGCATATTTCAGATTGTCAAAATTTATAGTCATTTTAATTTGAAATGAACTGAGAGAGTATTTGGAGCCACATACAGAAAACAATAACGCATTTTTACTAAAAGAAAGGTTATTTATACTTTTCCTGAAATTATAGATATATATTGTAAATATATAGTTTAAAAGTGTAGAAGATAATAAGTATTTATCTAGCACATAATCCTTTTTCAGTTAATAATAATACAGACATCCGAGAAGCGTCTACTCGATTTACGTTCAGCAAGAATTAGGTTTATTTTAAAATATAACAGTCGAATACATTACGAACAATACTTTGAACACAATAAGGAATGTCGTTCATTATTACGCGAAATTCACACTACTGTAAAATAAAAATGGAAAAAAAATAATTATAAAATTATAAAAATTTTTAGCTCAAAGTGCCTTAGCCCAGAAAGCTATTACTTTCGTTTTGGCATATCGCTCTGTATCATATTTAAAAAAATTAAATAATGAAGAATCTGCATAAATGTATGAATGTTTCTCTCATTGTGATAAAACAATGGTACCTAAAAAAATCAAAGTCTGAATAACGTAATCTTCCACCAGAATATAGGAGTCTGGAAGCCTAAATTTGGAACTGAGAATTTGTTTTATTATCTCTTTCATATTTTGAAAGCATTTGTGAGATTTTAATTAAGAAACTTAACGATTTCAAAGAGAGCAATGGCAACACTGTAGGAAAAGAGGAAAAAACATTTTCATCTCTAGTTTGGATTTAGTTGAGATTGGGTATCGGAAATTCTAAAGAACGCTCCTTTTAAATTACATGATATTGTTGTTGAATTGAATTTTAAATAAGAAGAACATGATATTTAATAAATAAAGGCAACACGCAAAACATTAGAAAAACGCCCTTTTGGGCGTAATACAAAACCTGAAGGCTTTCAGATTATTATCATTATTATTATTTTTTATGTGTGTGTAATTTTATTACGATTTAAAACTGGTTTCTAAGGGAGGACTTTTTGAGGGAAACAGCCTCGTATGCACGTTACATACGGGGAAAGCCACGAAAACGCCGATGAGGTCAGCCCGTTCGCGAGATCCGAAAAAACTGTTTATAACAGAGTTCTCATTTTTCTATTGTAAAAAAGATATTGATTATTGTTACAGTTTCAAATTTAATGCGTCAAAGTGTTAAAACGCTGGTTTGACAAAGACTTCTTCAATTGCAGGAGACCTACATTGATTATTTTTCCTTTAGTACTTTCATTGTGAAAATAATATTACTACCTTTTAATTAAATTAAAATAACAACAATGTAATATTAAAAAAAGTATTGCTAATATATGTATGACAAAAATTGCAATACGAATTAATTACACATACAGAATAAATTACTATAATTTAACAGATTTAATATTAAAATTTAATTTTCAATCATGTTATTTATAGAAAAAAAGTAGCATTCGGCCATACTGTAATGAACGAATGAATTTTATTTCTTTTCCTGAAAGAAATAATTTTCATAGAAAGAGAAAATAAAAGAAAGGCAGAGACATTAAGAAAGAAATATTTTCTTTCTAATTTCTTACTTGAAGAAATATTTTTCTAATATTAACTGTAAAAAAAGTTGCATGAAAACACAGTTTAAATCTAAGCATGAAAAAAAAACTTAGTTTGAAATTAGATTACAATACAGATTAATCATATTATAAATTTAAATGATTAAAATTGTTTATTTCTAAAAAGATTTTAAGTAAGCTTAATTCATTCACTATTATCTATTTACCGCTCTTTGATAGTATTCCCCATCTCCCTTTATTTCTTAGCCCTAAATATCTTAGAGTTATCTTTTCCTTTAAAAAACGGGATTTTCCTCCGCATAATACAGCGGCATATTCTGCTGCGCTTTGGTCATAATTCTATTTTGTGCTATTTTTTCGAGCTACAAATGCAGAGTGTGAGTTAGTGAAATAATGGGAGAATATTCCCAGAATTTCGGCCAGCGCGCACTATAAATTTCGTCACTCGTCTTTACTGTGATTGGTCTACAGCTCCTTGACGCCTTGTCCCCTTTCAATAAAGTCAAATGGACTCACCCGCCCACCAACTGAGGACGACAGAATGGCTTTCTCCGATAAATTGAAGACGGCTGTCCATACCGGTTTTTTTGAGTCAATATTGTTCGCTCAAGTAGTAGACGAACCCAGTAACCGTAGAATAGGCGTCCTGGTTCTCGGTCTGTGTAGCAGATGGCAGTAAAGCGAGTGTCCTGTCGCTTTCTTAACATCTACAGACACGTCTTCGCTGATAATCAGGACTCATCTCTGAAAACACTTCTACTCCAATCCGTGTGATCCTGGGTCGAATGCACCAAGCACCACAACAAACGTACCTGGCGGTGTGCAATAATGAGTTACAGTCGGCGGAAAGACCTCCGTGACTTCAGCCCTCTTTCGTTGAATCGCCTATCAGTGGTCGCTGAAGTAACTGATGTCCTGGCTATACGTCGGATCAAGAAAAGCACGTATCAGGTGATATGGGCGCCGACTGGACGATTACGCTGTTGTCATTCTTGGTCGCCCGCTACATTCTCGATACTCTGTATGGCCACTGTTTGCCTTTTCCTGAAAGCATCTTCGAATGGTAGCATAGCTCCGAACTAAATGTTTAGCCATCCTGCGATTTGATAATCCTCCTTTAGTCAAATTGCACGTCGTCTCTCAAACGGTAACATCTGCTCATATTGTTCAGGAACCCGTCTGTCAGGCATCAGTGTAGTATCCACGTGTGTTGACGGAATCACATTCGCATAGAAATTATGCTTTAGCATTGGAATGTCCTCTGATTTTACAGCATCCAAATGCTCCGTTGAAATGAGCTGGTGTCACAGTTACACAGTCCTTGAGCGCCAAAAATTAATAATTTACATATTCTATCATTGTATAGAATTTCATTCCATCTGGATAATTGCTTCTTTGTGCGTCGCATTTTATATTCTAAAGTGTATTAGTTATTCTTTCTCAACTTTAATTCAAAGAATTAATATTTAAGAAAGCATCTTTATTAGTTAAAAATCATAATAAAAATTAAAAAAAAACTTTTATAATAGTTTTACGTTTCTTCTCTCAGTCTTTCATTTTCAGGCACAAAGAAATATGAAACAACGAATTTTGGCGGCTAACAATTTTATTATTTCTCTTGGAAATTCGCAACATATTTTCTTTAGCAGATACGATAAGTTTAGGAGTTTGAAGTTTCAAATAGGAGGATTTTGATACTTCATCTAAAACCAAAAGATACTTGATTTTTTCCTTGAGTTGGTCTTCAAAGCCAAACAAAACCAAAACTTCTTTAAACACGTAAGGAAACTTACGATACTATATCTAGGCATTTTAACAAACAAAGAGATAAACGGCTTGGCAAAATCATGGGATCGAAATTGATCTCATTCTCCTATGAGAAAAATTTCTTAAAGTCTGGAACAGAAATAAAACTAAACTTTTGCAATAAATTTAGAATCCCGCAATTTGTTTCGGCATGAAATCTACTTGAGATTTATTGCAAAACATTTATTCTTTATTCTTAAAACTGGTTTCAGAACTGGTGAAGAATGAAGCTAAGTATATGAAATCAGTTCTTTCTTATCTATTTCAGTAAGTTTCCTTTCCAGTAGTAGTGAGTTAATAGCACTGGAGAAGCATAATTAGGATATTAGTTTTTGAATTTCTGTGGCCGCAATGTACTTCGAAAAAATTATTAATTTCAATTCAGTATTATTATTGTACTAATTAGATCTGACCGTTGCGTATGAATTATTTAAATGGTATAACTGTTTTAATCAATATTCGTTCTCAAGATAAGTTTGTAAGGTTTTATTTTTATTAAACCGTTATCTTATTATTTTTATATTTACTATCACTTCTAATTTCTTCAGCTCCCATTAGAATGCAAATTAGTTAACGTATGCAAGAACAGATTTCTTGATGTCAAAATAGCGATTTGAGCCGCAATCGCTGTTCGTTTTCATATTATTTCCGCCCAGTTTTTACATTTTTCTAGGTAGGATTTAGCCGTTTGCTAAACGTGTTTGCTGGTGGGATTAGAAGGTGCTGGTGATGCTGATTAGTGATGCTGATATCATAAAAGCTTATTTTGTCTCGTGAATTGTATATTTTAGTTGCGTTAGTTTTACTTTAATGTAATGTTCTGTTAAATCCCTCAGGAAGAGAAGGCGTATTTTGGGCTACACGAGCTGTATAACTTGTTACGTTCTTATAAAAAGGTTTATTTTAAATCTTCTTCTAAGTTTTCAAGCATTTCTCTAGAAGATTAATAAGGCAAGGCAATAATCTTATAAAAGTAAGTGATAAGTCTAGGCGTAAAGTGATTAAGTAATAAGTCTAGGCGGATCTACGCAGACTATCTACATGGATGAAATTACTTTCAAGTTCCCTGGGTTAGATGTCCTATACTGTTTAAAGTTAAGTGATTTATGTAGATCTTCTGCGTAAGATGGTATAATGAAGAGTAACATCTGAACGTATATTACAACTACAAGGATAGTAAACTAATAACAGTGAAGAATGCAGGAAAATACAAAACTACGAAAGTGAAGCATGCAGAAAGAGCACCGATAAATGCGACCTGTAATCCTATTTGAAACATGGTAGAATGCCACCAATTTAGCCCCTAAATGCAACATTATGAAGTTCTGAAAACTTCCCACGTTACAAAATTCGCTAGGGAAACCCAAAAATGCATGCAGTGTTTGCTCTTGTTGATGTGCTCATTTGGGCTGATTTAACTCTCGACTGCAAACCATTTTTATATTTTCCCCTTAAAATGAAACTGCGAGAGGGTGAGAGCACAAGGAAAAATTATTGTGATTCATTGAAAGCTGTTTTCTTAAAGTATGCTTATGCTTTCGAGAACCTTTTGTAAAGTCTTCTAAATCATCTGCTATTCTTAAATGTTAGTAGGTAATTGCAGAGAATTGCATGCAGTGCAAAATAATAAACTAGAAAGACATTAGAAATGTATACAAAATTATGATAAAATAAGATGAAAAGCAGATATTAGGTAATGATAAATAAAGAAAAACAAACATAAAAGCAAATTATTTTTAAATATGTTAAAAAGTAGTATATAGCCAGCAAAACATAAAATTCTCGTTTATGCTCTGTGTAATGAAGAAATGTTAAGTGAAAGCCTGAGCTACCTGTATCTCTATTTACGGCTGTTGGTAGTCTATACAACATGATTGTAAAAAAAGGGATTTACATGATAATTATAAGATTTACACGCTAATTGAAACTGAGGGTTAACAAATGGTTGAAGTATTTAATACAAATATATTTTTTTTAATTCAGCAATCAAGAAATGTGTAGTGCATTGTGAAAAATATTATTGAAAAGCTAAATAGTTGTAAAGAATTTAAAAAAAATCTGAACAAGCCAAAAATTTATGAAATTAGAGCAATGTCTAGTAAGCTTTTGGTTTTGGCATGTTCTCTCCCTTTTCTAACATTTTACTACTTTACTTTTGGTATTGGGTTTTTGCATATGTTTATTCCGAATTGAATATGCGATTAAATTTAAACGTTTTATATTTTAATTAATTTTGCATTATTTATATAAATATCTATAATTCAAAGTAAAATGCAAAATGAATACTTTAAAAGTCCACCTCGTATTCAATTCGGAACAAACCACAAACAAAAACCAAAAGAACAGAAGAACAAATCTCAAGTACCAAGGGGGGGGGAAGCAAGCTAAAACCCAAAAGGAAAAATGATATATTTACATCTTTCGCTGCCTCAACATCAGGGCGATGTTGCAACGAAAGAAATAAAATAATCTGTTTCTGAACTGATTAGGGTACAAATTAAAATTTAAAATAATCTTAGTAAAACAATAACCTTCGAAAACAATCAACCCATTTTTAGCTCTTTTCGGGGACGCGGAAGGTTTGTCCCTTCATTTTTTAAGGCTTGCCACTGTGCTTCTGTTTTTTGGTTTTCGCGTCTAGTTTGTTTCGAATTGAATTTATTTCGGATTGAGATGGACTTTAAAAACGCAGCTGTTTTCTTATTTTGTTTTGCTTCTATTACCACCATTTGTTGCTGCTACGAGCGCACAGCTAAATTAGGTTTTGAACTGTTTTTAATTTTGTATTATTCTTATATATATATAGCACTAAATGAGGAAGTAAAAAAAGAATTTAAAGATTCTACAGACCAATCTACCCAAAAATGGTGCTGTTAGCTGGTGATTTTTTTATGAATTTAAAGTAGAAAGTAAAACTAAGTCCTATAATAAGCCGTTAAAATTCTGAAGAAACCTATCGTTATTCCAATACATTTTGTAAACTAGGGAACAGTTTAATTGCAAATTAAGAACTAAAAACATTCAAAAACATTTTAAAACCTACAGAAAAATTTGAAAAAAAAAATGTACACAAAACCTTTATGTTAATCTTCACTGTTCAAAGCTTGAAACAATGAACAAGCTTGAATATATATATACTTAGAGAGAGAGGGAGAAAATTTAGCTCTTTGCATAAATTTAAATATCTTATTTTTTGATAAAATGCTTGCATATGAAAACCAAGTTGACTTTTTTCATTACCTGTAAGCAGAATACTCTGCATTTGGATTGGTCTTTCCTTAAAAAAAGCATAAAATATGAATATAATGAGAACGCAAATCGACCAAAATTCTCTTACTGTATGACAGTGGTATTTAATTAAGTTAAAAAAGAAGTGACAAATAGTATTTTGCATTTGTAATGTGTATTAAGAAGTGAGAGGAAAAAGTTTTATAAGAAAATTCTCGAACATTAAAGCCATGTAATGTTTTTTATTACAAAATGAAGAATCTGTGATTGATTTTGTTGCACTATGGAAGACTGTGGCGTATTAAACATTCGTAGTCGTGCATCCGAATGTAGGCAACTCGAAGCCTAAATTTTGAATCTTGAATATGTAATGCATTTATTTCACAATTTGGGTAAAATTAATGAAGTTTTCTAAGCTTTTATTTAGTTCATTTATAGTGTCTCACTGCGAGAAGCATTTTGCTATTGATTTGTAACCTACTTCTTAATAAGCATTCGAGTTCATACAAGTATTTTACAAACGCGCTTTGATCGATTACAAGCGATCTTTTCAGAATTCGTTTTAGATTTTTTAAATTTGATCTTCAAATTATACTTTTTAAATATCTTAGTTTAATGAACAGTCTAAACATATCATAGTTTTACTCCTTGCACCTTCGAATAGAGCAGAAAGAAATCATTTAAAGTAGATAAATATTAAAACCGTAACCTAATTTCTGAGTTTTAGGCAAAGTTTAGAATATCGCTCAATTTTTTCGATTATTTGACGTCCATGATTTTAAACTTTCAACATCTAAGATGTATCTAACATTAAGTTCTCAAATTTTGCAGGTTATAAAACAAACTTTTCAACCTCTTTCAAATCAGAATGATGAAAAATATTGCTTGAGCGATTTTCAAAGTTTTTTAAACAATGTGTTGCAGACTGAAGCAGACCGGAGAAAAAATCGTTTATTGAGGAAAATAGCTTTTGAGGTCACCATCTTGATGCACATAATTACGAAGTTTACCATCTTGGCGCACTTAATGGCGAGTTGGCGATATTAATTTTTTCATTTTAGTTTCAAGTAAAAGGCTCGTCGTAACATTGTTATATCCAATTTCCGAAACTGAATTGTCAAAGCCACTCCTTCTACCTATGAATGAATTTCAGATATTTTTTTGTATTTCATAGTTTTCTTATAACTTTGTTGCTTGTCCTTTAATAATGACTAAAGATTTCGTCATTGGTAATGCGTTATTGAGACATTAAAACAAAAAATATGATACAGTTAAAAAATTTTATGTAATAGGTATCTATTTAAAATGGATGCAGTTAATGCAGTAAAAGAGGAAAAATAATTTATCACATAGTTTAATGGAATAAGAAATAATTATATTTACAGAATTCTTCTGCAGTTTTTATATCTCGAATAACAAAAGTGGGAAGCCTATGATAAATCAAAAAACGATAATTGCTTATACTTTTATCAATGCAATTAAATTAATAGATTCCGTTATTTAAGGAGGCCTATGAGTTTCTTATTCGTGATATAAAATTGCAGACGAATTCTGTAAATTGGATTATTTAATCTTTTATTGCCATTAGTCTGTATGATAAATTAGTTTGCTCCTTTTCGTGTATTTATTGTCATATCCATTTTAAATATTAAAAGCTTGTTGTATAAAAATCTTTTTAATCGTGTTTTATTTGAAAAAAATATTGATTTAAAAGGCATTTCATTTTTTGTTCGTAAATTGTTATAATAATTTCCTTCGTCTTTTATGATTTCGACCAAGAAATTAAAATTTGAAAATTGTTAATAATAAAAGCCTAAAGTAGTGAGAACTTTGGGTTTAAGTGACGCTTGATAGACAGTAAAGGAGAATTTTTTTTATAAGCAGTATTTTGTATTTGCAATAAGTTACTAATTTCACTGTATTTTTCTATGAATAATAGCATCTTACTGATTAACGATTAAATATGGAGAATGAAATGTGGGTCAGGTTATTTCTTTCATTCAGAACTTCTCAATTATATTTATTTTTGCTATGTTATAGTTTTCAACATATTTTGTCAGCACCTATATTGGCTCAAATATCGACTTTTTTTGTTTTTATTGAAGAATTCGATGATACGAGACATAATATTCTTTTTCTAGTACTCTTCATATGCATTATTTGTATATTAAAATTCCTTTCGTTTTTCCACACATGGAAAGAAACCTTTCTAATCTTTCTAAAAAAATCGAAAATGATCAATAAAGGGGCTCGACGATAATGTAAAGCATCGTATATAGTATAATGTATCAAATATAATGAACACTGATGAATTTCTCTATGAAATAATTGTATGAGTCGAGCTGTTAATAGTAATGAGCATTTAACGTTGATGTATTCAGAGAGTCTAAAGGCAACAAAATGATAATAACTAAAAATTGGTAATTTCCAGTTTAGTTGATGTGTTGCTTCATTCACGGTAGTTTAATTAATTTAATTTATAAAACTACAGAGCATGAAATATTTTTATTTTTGCTAAACGATTAATTATCTAACCCTGATCTGCTCAAGCCAATTACAAATGCTTCTACGGACATTTCGACATAGCTGCAACTTTTATTAACAAGAACTTCTAATTAAATGTTCGAAGGTTTTTCAAAAACAAAATTTATCAATAATTGTTATTATCATGTATTCCATATGAATATATGCAGCGATTTTACTTCCTTGCAGGAAGTAAAAAGGAAGTATAGTAATTACAAAAATTTTCGGGTATCACATTTCAACGAAAATATCTAATTTCACCGCTGTCGAATGCAATTTAACCATGTTTTTGAGTGGCATCCGTACGTAAGGACAGAATAAAGGACTCTTTCACCCCCAAGAATTATAAACTTGATTTAAAGTGGGTTCTGAAGAGATTTTTTCGTACTGTCTGTGCGTACGTACGTGCATATGTATGTTTGTATCTCGCATAACTCAAAAACGAGTAGCCTCAGAATGTTGAAATTCTGTATATAGGACTGCTATAGCATGTAGATGTGCACTTCCTATTATGGTTGCAATCGGCCGCACCAAAGTATATAAATATATGCATATATACACTTTTTTCCAAAAAAATCGAAGCACCAAGAAGGACTTTTGCGATCGTGACGAAATTTGGTATGCAAAAACATATTGATCGAACATGCAAATGACCAAAGTGTAAAGGCAAATGAGCAGGAATTGCTATCATAGCGCGCATTTCTATTGCGCAATCCGCGAAGTATAAAACTAGTAACAGAGGCTGAAACTTTATCCCTTTTTGTTGCTGCGATTGTAATTCCGTAAAGAAGCACTAAAGATGCGATTACGACGATATCGAAGACCTTACAGACAACTAAACAACTTCGAACGTGTTCGCATTGTAGGCATTGTGTGCAATTTAAAGGTTTGCGTGAAGCTGGGTGGAGCGCTGCGGATGCAAAATTAGGCAAACTTTTATCAGTGGGTTAATAGTTCACCGTCTTTTTAAAGTTTGATGAGGTGGATAAGCATATTACTTCCGATGATATGTAATAAGTAGTTTCTGTAAGTTAGTGCGATTTTATGTGATGGTATACAGATTCAACGATCTCATGTAGTGTATAATTTCCATTCACAGCAAAAGAGCTTTGCTTTCTGTGATAGGGTTTCGAATTTAACTTGTATGTAGTCAAACCTCCTGTTGTCTTTTTTAATGAAATATGGTTTTTATTTCACTCTGAGATGACAAATCTAGTAGAAACTCGATTTCCGATGAGTTAAATCTGGATAAATGTTTGTGGATGGTGAACAAATTCAATATCCATTTAAAGTTATTCAAACACATGCTCTTAAACTCTAGTAAAATAAAATTCAAGCATGTGTTTGAAAGCTTCAAAGGAGCTTCTAAATATTTTTTCTGTATTTTTCATTGAGTTTGGAGTTACTTTTCTCCAAGAAAGTTAGAAAGTTTTTGTAAGCAGGAGACAATAATTTTCTCCCTTTTCTGTTAATTCTAATTAATGCTTAATTTTTCACTTAGAAGAAGACACTTCAACGTTAGCATCCAAAAGAGCGGTACTTTTGCCTAGCAATGACAGATTTATTTCATTCATTTTGCTGAAAATTATAACCAATACAAAATTTTGCACACCAGGACATTATCACTGTAAACCGTTGTCAATACAGTGCTATGATTCAGTAAAATATCTGGTACTTGTGCATACAGTTTCATCAAACATTTCAAAGCTTATTTTCCAGACTACCACCATAATTCCATATGCAGAAGGAGGGATTCATGGGCACTTGCTATATTCGTCACGCATTAATTTATAAATTCTGCTTTTAATGGATGTTTTAAAACATTTTTATCATATTTATTAATGAGCACTTACTAACGGCGCAACTAACCTACACAAAGGAATCAAACGTTCTGAAAACTCGTGGGAAAACTGCTAAGAAACCCCAGTATTATAGGTACGATCATTCATTCTAGAATAATCCTAAATTGAGTATCTATCAGCATTTATGCAGAGTTCAGTTATGAGAAGGTTTGGGAATGAGAAAACAGCTTCAAAGCAATTTAAAGGAATGGCGAAGTTTCGTCGGCTAAAGGAGAAGTAAAATTCAGCTAAACGGTATATCTGCGCTCAGAACGTATTTTCTATTTTTCTTATTTTAATTCTATTTTCTGCTTCTTAATTTCGTTCAAATTTTATTTGTTTTCTTTGCTTGGAACGGCGGAGAAGCCCCTGCGAAATGAAAGTGGTGCTTTTAGCGATCTGCTGAATATAAATCAAGAAGTCGACTAAGGACAGCAAGCAAACAAAAATGCATCAATTTTCATCTACATTTTTAACATGCGTGGTAATTATTAATAACCTCAGATATTTCTGTGATGTATAAAATACGTTTGGTATACTTTCCAGGTCTATCCTAGTTAATATTGCAAGGAAATAAAAAGAAAGACAATCTGAATCCACAGAATATAAAAAAAAAACTTAAACAAAATGACATCAAGAAAATGAAAGGAATGCAAAAGTCATCAGAAAGCGACTGACTCTGGAGAAATTTCGAACAGTTTCCGCAAGTTATAAGGAACGGGAGTGAAAATGAGAAATTCCAGGTAAAGTACACTAGAAATTGCAAAATTACTTTTGACAGCTATCAGGAGATTATGTGGTAATAGAGTTATAACTGAATGAGAGTAGACATGTGTTCTCTTCTTTAGTTGATACATCACCATAACGCTGAGTGAGCTATGCGTACAGTCAGAAAATATATAGAATGAAGAATACGAATTTAGTAAAAAAAAATGCTTTGCTCAGATGACGACCTTTCGAGACGCAAATTTGTTATTTATAGCATGGAGCAATCAACTTCATGCATAGCGATGCTACCTCAGGTAATGTTCGAATATATAACTATAGCACAAGAAAACAGATGCTAAAAATCTAGATAAAAATGCATTTGCCTATTAAGTGCATTTATAGTCAAGCACAGAAAAATATGTTTTCTCATTTATGTTTGAACCACATCATGTATTATGCAGCACATGCATACAATAGCTTAAGATTACAAATGTTTTTTTCTGTAGTTGTATTTCAATAAGAAACTGCTGTCTTTTATATGGATTAAGTATTGAAATATAATAAACATAAATTATTTTGCAGTGCTTTGTATCGATTCTGAAATATTTTCCTTCGGAATCTTTTGTTTCGTAAGATCATGATATTCACAAAGAATGTATTCATATTATTTAATGCAGTCAGAACCGCATAATTATTGGAGAGTATCATGCTTAAAGAAATAAAATTCCTGTGCGCCAAGCCACAGCAACTAAATATAACGAAGAAACACCCTTCTAATGGAATAATAGACCCCGATTATTAAAAAAAAACTTGATTTGTTTTTCCTTTCTAGATCAAAGAACAGCGTAAGACCATTTTGAAGTAAACTTATTTGCTTTACCAAATCTTTAAGTGATCACGCAAAGCGTTTGCTTCTTTTTTTGCCAGACGAGTTTGCTACTCTTTTGCTGTGGGATGAACAGGACCAAAAGTACGTGGATGCAACTAGTGGTTATTTCTTCCTAAATTTATGTCTATCTTATGTGACGTTAATATTACGTTATTACTCTACATCATGTTTCTTTTTCGTAGAGCCTGTAAGTCTGTCTTACGCTTGCAGCTGTGTAAAGAAAAGTATACGGGAATAAATAATAGTGTAGTCCTGGTTCAGAAATTTAATTCATTTTTGAAGCTGGTTCGTAATTCTAAATATTAGTAAAGCGAAACAATTATTTTTGTAGGATTTAGTGTAAAATGAATGAATTCTTTGCCGGATACCAAGTGTTTGCCTAGAAATGAATACTTTAAATGGAAGTTTCTAATGCAAAAGAGGGTTATTTAATTAAATCTAAAACATATGTACTGGGCCGACTGACGACAGATGAAATTTAATTTGCATTTTCTCTGTCTTGAAAGCGCTGTTTAGGATATATATTGGATTTATATAAGCATTGTTCTAACATAGATATTCTGACTCAAAGGCAGACTTTTCTTGAAATGGCATACCAATTTTTTTTCTATATTTCGATTATACGACTCAAATTTCGAGTAAATATTAAATTTAATAAAATTTGATGAGAAACTGAGAATTTCAAAAACTTACTTTGGCGCACGTTTTTCAGTTTGCGCTAAGAATAATTAATTTGGCGAAATTATTAAATTAATGATAATCTATCTTCCTTTCCCTTTCATCGTTAACGAGAGGAAAAAAAAACAGGATGCATTCTTTCAAATAATTTTAACAAAGTGCGTGATCTAAATTTGACATTATTATCGCTTATAAGAAATATACCAAATTTCGAAACTCACCAATGTATAAATTCACGTATATCTTAGGAAATTTTGAATCAAAATGTTTTTGCAAGAGTATCAGAAAATACACCTACTTTAAAGTGAGGGTAAAAATTTTATAATTCCAAAACGTTTTCAAAATTACGAAAAAATACAAATTTAAAAAAATGAATCAGAAAATATCGGTGAATTTTATTTAGATTGAAACTAAATCTCGCAGTGTGAAAAAAGAAATAAAGTGAGTTTAATAAAACAAAAGATATTAAAAAATGTATACCGAATTCAATTAACATTGAGGAGCGAGCTAAAATTTTGAAAGCTAATTTTTTAAAAACTAGTGCGATTTTTACAAAACTTTATAATAATTATAGTCGTCAAGCGAGATTTAAAAAAAAAGTATGTATATCATTTCAGAAAGTGTCCAATTTTTTGTCAAAATACCTAAGTTTGAACAATGCTATGTGTCAATTTTCTACATATCTTAAGTTTTGCTTTCGAGACGTGAAAAATGGAAGTTAAATTTCGTCACTCGGTCCAATAGAATGGAAGATGTAAAACTGCACCCTTTTTTTTCCTGCAAAGTGTACACAATATTATACGCAGTACTTAACTTTTCTTGAAATAGCATACTTATTTTGTTTTCCATATTTCGATTATACGACTCAAATTTCGTAAATATATTGCTGCGTTCTAATGGCTCGTGGATTTGGAATGATTGATGACAACTTTGATGTAAATAAAAACACAGTATATTAGCCAGTATTACTCAGGAAAGTTTCCAAATCATGTTTACAGTCGTTGAAAAACTACAACAAACACGCTGAAACAATCAGCAACACAGCCTTCAGGCTATTAGGCTATAACGGTGAAGACAGCTTCACGGCAAAACGCTAAATAAAGCTCCCGCCTCGGTCGATCGCTCTCAGAGCTCAACACATTCAAGACACTCTTCGCATTAAAACTTACGATACATCGCTACTCCGCGTACAAGCAGATTTTATATAGCTTTTGACCTGACTTCGAGAACATTCTGGTAAGAATTCTTTCTAGAATATTCTCGCTTCGTCTATGATATATCGCAAATATTGTTGCTAAATGGGAGATTTCGAGCCAAATCTGGCAATCCTGCCTCTCCTTGCCATTTTCTGGCAAGCCTAAAACCGTTTTGCGGGGAAGCTATCTTAGCGCATCTGGACATATCCTGACAATATAAAAATAGGAAAACTGGAATTAAAGTTTACCGTATTCTACATAAGAAAGTTCACAGCGTGAGTAAAAAGCGATAAAGAAACCAAAGCTGTAAAATATTATTGCTTGAAATGCGAATTCTCTTGCGTATAAATATATGTGAAGATAAGCCTCACATCCGAGCTTTGATTATTCCACCCAAATCAACGTCACGCTAAAGGGATGAGATATCTGTTTTGACAAGTTTCTGCCACTGAAGGCATCGTTCTCCTCCTTTAAGTTACCAGTGAAACTAAAAATTAAAATAAACCTTCTTGAGCGATCAGCTTAGCCTTGCTAAGTATGGCGTTATTTTAACTACAAGAGTATTCTCAGAGGTTATGGCCATGAATTTTTCTGCAAAAAGTCTTTGAAAGATAAGTAAAAGTGTAGTTTTGCCATTCTCTGTACTAGTGATGGGTCTGTAGTGTGAAAGTAACAGTAGCTATTTTATTCTACTTAGCTATGCAGACTAACAGTGATTATTCTTCTAAGACACTGCCTCTTGTTCATTCATTTTTTTTACAGCTCATAAAGGCTAATAATTTTGAGGATGCAGATAGATCGGAGAAGTTGACTTGACAGTCCATTGATGAAGAAATTATAACGATTGACGAAGAAAGTTTATTCTAAGATCTTTCAGCAACCATCTTTACTGACTTATTGATTACTCTGTGTAGAACTCTGTTTCGGACAGTGCACCATATTGTTACGTGCTAAATTTTGTCGCGGCACCAGATGTTCTGTTGTAATTTTCACGTCACCAAATGTTGTGGTACCAAATGTTAAATACTAACTGTTACAATAATTTGCCTACAATAATACCAAAAACCAAATTCTAATTTGCGTTGTGTTTACTAACCCGAACAACCCCTAAGACCAAGCAGGAGTACTGGTGTTAAAAACATTCACACAAGTCATCATAAGAAAAACTCTGAATCAAATATATATATATAACCAAGGATATTTATTGCAGCATTAAAGGAAGACACTCAATCTTTCAACTTAAATTTCTAGATCTATGGTGTGTTCAGGTGACAACTATTTAAAATAATGCATTTAGAATTATAATATATATATTGCTAATTTCAAATATGCACCGAGATGAATTAATCAAAAATTTACACCGTAAAAATTAATATTAACTTTTCATATGCAGTTATCAAACTCTGCTGGCCAGCATAAAAATACACAGGAATTTAATGAATCACCGAGCATGGTGTCTTTACCAATATTGATAGAGATTACTTAGTTCAAGAAATTTCTTAATTTACTCAGGTAAAAATTGCATACATCAATTTAGCAATCCCTTAGGCAGTTAGAAAAATATTATATACTCATGTAGACCCGTTGGAGAAAAATGATTACATTTATTCCTACATTCAATTACTCAATTAAAGGTAAAGTAGAATTTAAATTTTTAATCGTTCCTTAATTAGCAAAAGTTAAAGTTAATTCTCAACCAAAAATAGTAACAACTTAAAGTAAAAAGGAAAAATTTAGATAAGTTAACAAATTTAATATCCTGTCTTAATCCATTATATATAAATTTTAATTACATTCCAAGTTAAAGTTAAAAGTCCTAAATAGATTAATAGTGCAGCAGTTGCTTAAATACACAGCCTGGATTTAAGATCCAGCAGAAAAAAACCCTTGACTAAAAGTTAAATAGAATTTAATTGGAAATTAAATACACATATAATTACTCCTTACATTAATAATTCACTACTGGAAAATTTACTTCAAATAATCAAATCTCCTAAAAAAATTTTAATTTGCCATATTACTTAGGAAACATGTTCACGGAATTTAAGTTGCAAGCTGTACTAAATTTCAGGTGAAATTAACAATCAAAAGGTTGAACTCACTTGAAGGGAAGAATTTTAAACTTAATTAAGCCTTGCTAGTTTTTCAGATGGAACAATCTCCAGACGAGCAGCCGTTTGAAGTAGAAACCAAGATGCTCTCCTTTGGGCATGATTCCAACCCACACAGAGATGATGTTAGCAGTCCTGAAGGATGTAGGAAAATGAAGTCAGCTTGATGTTCCCAGAAGGTAAATGAAAACTGGACCCATAGACCGATGTGAAGAAAGTGGAGTCTTGTAATTCACTGGACAAGACCCATTCTGGAGAGTTGATGGCAGTACTCGGATCTAAGTTGCATCCACTATGGTGTCAGCGCACTAATGCGATGAGAAAAACAACATTCTCGACTCCAACACGGGGATGGTAAAGTGCGAAGGAGTAAACTTCAAGTGATTTTTTAGATGTTCATCTTTATCTTATTTCCCATCTCCGGCTCTTCCAGAGGAAGAAAAAATAACGTGCTTCTACAGCTGCGAATCCAAGGCAAAAAGGGGCTGAACATGGCCTTGCATGACGATTTCAATCGTCCAGAATCCAGAATTTTCGAAAATTACCAAATTTGGTGAATTAGTATGCAAATCTCGCCAAACACAAAACAGTGCTGCGAAAACTTAGTTTTTCCTTTTTCACACCAAAAAAAATTCCACCCTCGCCACCCCCTTCGCCAACAAGGAGGGGTGAGGGAAAGAATGCGACAAACCTACCAAGCAACCGGACGCAGTACATGACCTTGACGAGAAAGTGCTCAAAGACGACGCTTATAGGAGAATAAATTTTTAAACACGAAATTCAACAATTTTAGCAATTAAATGGGCATAATTCTCCAACGGGGCAACGTACAGTCATGAAAGTAGGTTCATAAGAAGGGTAAATTTTTTCTCCTTAAGAAGTATAAATTTCAACCATGTGAATAAAAAGGAAGTATTTTTAAATTTCAAATATTACGCAGAAAGCAACCGATTTCCCATTGTCTCCTTTCCCGAAAGCTAATACTGTCGAACGCGTAACGTAAGAATGAGAACTCTGTTTAACTCGCATAAGAATAATTGATTCAATAACATAAGCAATACAATTCGTGAAGAAAAATTTAGAATAAGCATAAATTAATGTATATAATTTACTCACTCAATAATTAATTAACAAATAACTGCAATTAACTACACATTAATCCATAATTCTAAAC
>KK114557.1:254951-291913 GCA_000611955.2 Stegodyphus mimosarum
GAAAAATGACATTAATTTCATAATTATGCTTAAATTAGTAAACGTAGTAGATGAGCTTACAGGGGATGATAATAAGGATGATGATCCCCTAAATAAAGAAGTTCCATTACCTGAGGAAATGCCAAATGCATCACTATCTGATGATAATTTAAAAAACATGATGAATATGTGGTTTGTATTATTCGGTAAAAAATCAAGTGCACGTTTTATTAAATTATGAAAGAAAAGACTATATAAAATAATTGATCATTTTTCAAGTTATAATTCAAGTTAAATTACTTTATAATTGAAAAATGATCAATTATAAAATAATTGATCATTTTCAAGTAATAAACTTATATAATTTTTTGAATGATATATTTTATGTACAGAGCGGAAGTTATTAATTAAATAATTAGTAAACTTTACTAGAAAATTTCATTTCGTTATGTTTTTATCAAGTTTTGAAACATTTTGTCCTTTAATATGTAATTCAGTTCATGTAGAAATTCACCTATCTCTTTATTTAACGAGATGGTGGATAATGCACTTTATTGCTAATAGGAATACTAGCTGAAGCACACTGCATTATCTGGGCTTTACGCAAAGGCTTCGTTTAGAGGAAATGAGTTGTTTTTTTCCGAGATCTCAGATAGACAATGGTTTTCCTTATATTTTAATTCAAGGTGAATTGTGAAAATTTTAGAAAGCTCAAATAAAGCTGTAGAGCAATGCAGAAAGACACGGCCCGTGCGGGTTTAGTAATAACTGGTAATTGCTTTGTTATCGGTTATGTCGTTTTTCCAAAATGAGCTTTAGAAAAACACAATCTACTTTTGTCTAGTTTTTCACCGTTTTCAAAATATTTGCGAATAACTAACAGAGTGCGTACTTAAATACTACTTTAAGGATTCTACGCTATTCTAAAGAGCAAACGAACAGGGAGCTATCTAAAAAGTTTTAGTATGGTATGATATCGTAAACGCAACAACGATGATGCGAATCTAAGAAGGATGTCGTGATTTTAAAATTGAAATTATGTTGAAATATTAATACTCATTTTTTTAAAAAACTAATTATAAAATTCTTGCTTAGCATGTGCAACTTCTACTGATAGCTGGAACGAAACAAAGGCATGAACATAAGATGGGTGATATGAGCACGACGTTCTAACATAAACGCCCGAAGTTCCGGTGGGTTGGTTATTCGAAATTTTATGTAGACTGTCTTTTTCTTGTTTTTGAAGATCAAGTGTGCAAAATTTTATCATGATCGAAAATACTACAAATTTGTATAACTTAAACGCATACAAATAAAAACACGGACACTTTTCTTTACATATATAGATGATTTTAATCATTTCAGATAGTGTAATTTCACATGCCAAACAAGCAATCAATAATAGTAAAAATGAATCTTTGTTTATTGCTTTTAAATCTACTCGTCTGTGAATTAATAATAACATAAATTTTAAAGAAAATTTTAATATATGACGCTTTTATGAACAACAAACACTGTCGTAAGAAAGACAAACATAATTTAATTTGGCAGCGGCAACACACTTCTTTTATATCACATAGTGTTCCGGTTAAATTTGAAAGATTGTCAGGACTGAGTGTTCTGTGCATACTTTTGGCGAACATGGTCTTAACCGTGTTAAAGTCCTGATCTTGAACAGGGAGCTGAATGCAGCTATTTTCTGTGGTAGAATAACTGTAGTTAAGTGGTAGAATAACTGCACTCAAGGAGGGTTTTAAAATTACCCTTTTATTAAACTAATATTTACAGCCACTTCCCAACTCGGAAGGGATAACAGAAAATAATGACCGCACTTGGGTCTAAACTGAACAATCAAATAATTTAAAATAAAGTTAAATAGAAAACTAAGAAGTCGTTGCTCTCAGAGCTATAAACGCGAGGTCGGCCTCTATGCTAAACGATCAGTGGTGCGTAGCAAGATTTGGCTAATACTAATGCACTTGAATTTCTTCAATAAGTAATAGCGTAACAGCGCTAAGTCTTAGAACTTAAATAACTTAAATACTAGCTAGTAAGGTGGACGTCGAACAGAGCCGCAGTGATCTGAGACTAAAAGCTCTCTCACACCGAGAAGTTCCTTGCTAACCTTTTAAATACAAAACTTGGCTCCACCTCAGATTAGCATAAAGCTGAAACGCGTGCTCATTCTAACGGGAAGTTGAAATAAGAGCTTACAGGAAAGAGAAATTAACATAAAACTTTGTTAGTTAAAACTAAAATCTTACAAGATATACATCCTATGCAAAGTGGCAAGACAAAGCTTTACTGATGTCAGATGATACATTGTCTTTACTGCGTTATATTATAGATCTTTCCTCTTATTAAATGTATGTTAAGGCCATGGGTTTTATGTCACGGGATGCACTGCATATTTATTCTAATATATACTCTGAATAACAAAGTTAGTATCGTAAATATACCAGACAAGAGAACATAAATTGCTAAATATTTTCTATTTAAGTTATGAAAGAATAATTACCATTCTTCAGTATTAAAATATTTTAATCTATGGAGAAATGCTAGGTGACTTTCCTTAAAAACGTCTCCTTTTAGCTAAACAGTGCGTACATGCTTCTCCATAATTTAACGAAAGAAATTCATATATCGAGATAATATAAAATTTAAAATTCGTGTTTATAAGAACAACCCCAAAATCAAGCGAGGAAATTATTTTCATACAATTGACTGATTTATTTAAAGAAATTTCATTAAAAGAACATCGAAAGAATGGTATGGAATATATGACAACCTGCAATGTGGGGGATAGGTGTCGATCTCATTCCACCGCCTGTTCGAAAAAAAGATATTTCAAACAAACTTTTATCATAAATCTGTATTCTAAAAATAGTTTAAAAAGTTGTTTTAAGCCTTTATAGATGAATCTACTCATATACACAAATTTTAATTTCTTTAGAAACTTACCTTCATTGCTTTAAAAACGCAAAAGAACTGGCAAGATAAGTAACTATATATCCGTAATGAATGCCGTTAAATAAATTATACTATTTCAGATTTTCTGCTAGTGGTGTTTTCAATTATTCTAATATTAGCAAATAATAAGTAAAGATATAAAATATGTTCCCCCATTCAGTGAATTAATAAATGAAACGGAACTCAGTTCCGAATTCCTCTACAATCGAAATGCGTGGGCAGGAATGGATTCTGGTACCTAGCTTAGCGTGAGTTCATTACTGTACAGATAGCGTGCGCAGTATACAGAAGCCGAAATAATAATTTTCTGTACTCACGCGATCTTCTAGACTCAATTAACTCCGAACAAAGGTTTGCAACTTCGTGTGAGAGACTTTGAAGAGCAGAGTATGTCAGCAGTCTGATAGAATACTTTTGTATTCATTTTAATTATCTCCATATGTACGCAGATGAGAAAGTACTCATTTTCTCATGTTTTTAGATATTACTGAGAAACGTGATTCATAAATGTCTACTGAATATACTACAAGGCAATTAATCTTAGACCTTTTTTATGGCCTGTTCTTTTTACAACAAAATGCCACTGTTGAAGTATAATTTTTTTTTCGGAAAAAATCTAAAATTGCTTAATAATAATCAACAATAGCATGAAAAATATCATTTGCTAAACCTCTTATTCCTTTTAAACTATTAAACCTTTGACTTAAAACGTTTAACATTTCATTTAGATTGCATGATTCTTTAATTTAGCAGACACAGAAATATGGTAACGACTATTTCTTTGAAATATCTCTTGCAGAAAATTTTATTTTGAATGGGTTGGCATTATTTACGTACGTAAACATTTCTCTGCGTATTTGAACGCATATAACACATATAATGTAATATATAGTGTTTTAGGTTTAAATTATTTATACTTAAAGGTTTGTTCGCTTTTTTCCTAAACCTAACTTTTGTAATTTTCTGTTAAAAGTTTTATAACTTGCTTAAATAGCCTTTAAAATTTAAAAATACTTTAGCAGATGGCTAAGAAGCCTCAGTTTAAACATATAACAACATACATGCGCAAAACATTGTAAAGCAGATATTCAGAAACACCCATTTTCA
The DNA here is from genome assembly GCA_000611955.2 of Stegodyphus mimosarum. Classification (NCBI taxonomy): domain Eukaryota; kingdom Metazoa; phylum Arthropoda; class Arachnida; order Araneae; family Eresidae; genus Stegodyphus; species Stegodyphus mimosarum. The sequence goes on from KK114557.1 coordinate 259,008, forward strand.
AAAAAATGTTCCATTAATACCATGGGTTTTTATGGAATCGCTACCGAAAATTATGAAGAATGAGCAAAACCCTTAACTGAAATCAGCGTTTACTTCTTCTAAATACAAGCAAGAAAGGTGTAAATTTATTGGAGAATAACTTTCATCATGTCCAAAAAGTATCTCTTATTGTTCAGAAGTAATATTAGAGTCTCAGATACTCATTAAATTAAAAATCTCTGAAGTTTTTATCTCTTTTAGGAAAATAAATATCAATCAGAAGAGATCATGAAATCTCTGTAAAAGGAAAGTTTGGATTTATCAAAATGTCCTAGACAAGGATATGAGTAATCAGTGGGACGTAACAATGGTGTGCAACAAAGTGTATTACAGAGAAAGCCTTGCATGCTTATTTTGTAAATTGTGTGGTTCATAATCGAAATTTAATTTTAAAAGATGGTTTGAAGGAAACATTGAAATTTGGAAGTTTTTTTTAAACAGTCCAAAGCATATAGTGCTGATTTGGTCGTAACATTTTTCGATGGTAAGAACTGAAAATAATTTATTAAAGTGGATCATGCAATACAAAAATGACACTAAACAATCTCAAACTAACTCACTGGGTGCAGATAAGGTGCTGGACCTTAAAGCATAAGTTTTATAATGTGATGAAAAAAGTCCAAAAAAAGCAAGAAAATAAAAGAAGCTATGGAACTAACAAAACTGAAAACGTTTGATCTTATTTTAATCTGAGTTATGCAGTGCAAATTTTTAGAAATCCTGAACATTATTTTAAAGTCTTTGCAACCTGAAATCGTAGGTCTGTTATCAACATATGGATTACTGGTTTTTGCCTTGCTTAAAATAACAGAAATGTGAAGCAGATTTGGAAATTTGAAGTGTATCGCTTCAGACAACTTTGAGATCAGGGAAACAAAGAGTTTTAGGCGGAGTGAAGATAGGGCAGTGAAAAAATATTATGGTCATTTGCAAAGATGAATATTAAAATGTCTAGATTATTAATTTAGGTTAACTGTGTTTTACCCAATGATATATGTTTTATGTACGTATTTTAAATACATTTTTGCTGTCTGCAACTGTTCTTTGGAAGACAGTGCACTGGACTGTTTAGCATGTTTTTTGTTTAATTTTTAATTTTTGTTTATGTTTTTTTTGCCTTAAAGTTTATGCTTAGTTTAACGATGGGTAAATCGCAGTTCACAGTAGAAAGTTTATGAAACGTTTCATCGCTTAATGATAACTATATTCAGCAAATGTTTTCAGTGATTCTGGCATTGATATTCCTGGCATAAAGTGTGAATTAAGCAATAACAGAATTTGCTCTAGTTTTATGAAGTATGTTCCTTCTGTATCTTCAGTAAAAACAAGTATTTTTTTCTAATGTCTATTTATATCACAGTTTATTTTAAACGTTCAATACAGAAAAAATACATATATTATTTTATGTCCATGCACAATTATTTTGTCCCAAATGGCTATGAATCCTGGTGAGTTTCACAAAGCTATATTTAAAATAGTCAGCAGTTTGAAAAGAAAATCTGCGTTTATAACGTATTTATTTAGAAGGTATGCCCAGGTATTATATTCCGTTTTATATATTAGGTGAAATTGTATTTTATGCTCTATGTATGAGATGGTCTCCAAATGAAACAAAAAATTATTATTAAATACATAAACAGGTAAATGGCTGAAGAATGATTAGAAGCAAGATGGCTGTAGCAGAAAACAAATATTTTTTATAGCCACAGAAAACAAACATTCGCAATTTGCGGAAGCTTTTACGAGAGCAAAATAATAAGGAAGATACACGTCTTTTTAACAGGTCTCATGCAATCTTTTCTTTTCCACCAAACACATTCGTCTCCATGCATATACTTATTAAATGCGGTTCCCATAACACGTTACTATCACCCAATCTTCTCTTACCGCCGCAACAAAAGTCTCCTTTGGGGGAAAGAACTAAAATGGATTGCAACGCTCTGTCTTCGTCAGTAAGCCCCGAGGAAATATATTGCATCCTGATTCTGGAATATAACTCCAAGGAAAGGTGGAAAATTTTTTACCCCTAATTTAAGTCGCAATATATCATCTTTCAAACTTTTTTTTAAGTGATGGTAACCCGAGGAACAAAAGATATTGATTCTCCAGAGTTAAGGCTGGCATGACGCGTTATTTGCATAACTTTTAAATTCGAGTATAGGGTTAAGAGTTAAGGGCATTATAGTATTATGTTGTTATTGAAGTTTAGACTAAAAGACGTAGGTAGTTGTAAATTGTGGCTAACTTTAAACGCATAATAAATTGCTAAGCTTATGATGGTACGTTGAAGAGTTGAAAATATGAAAACTGCTACTAATAAAATTTTCACACCTAATTCTAACACCTACATTTATAAAATAATTTCTCTACCTTTCCACATGCCTTAGTGGTGTAACTGGAAGCATATTCGACGATATTCGGGAGGTCTAGCTTTCGAGTGCAGGCCATGGCACTGCATATTTTTCACGTCTCCTGTTTTAAAAAAAAAGAATCCTTATAATTATACAGTGGCCCTCGAACAAAAAGGTGGTGGACGATAATTCGTCACTATCGGGATTTGGCGATTGGGTCCCCTCATCTCCAGATTCCTTTAAAAGGAGGATAGTTAAGTATAAAGTAGTTTCTTCCTCCCTTCCGCATACCTTCGTGGTGTAACGATATTTTGTTACAAATTTAACAAACGCCGTGATTTCAAAGTGAGAAGTGGTCGGATGGTTCAAAACAAGGCATTGTTATCTCCAGGGCGCCAGCCTGTTTACATTCGGCCTGTTGACAAAATGTAAGATATTTATCTTCAAATTGTAATCCATTATTTCGGCTGTTTGAAAGCAATGTGATGCCACTACCTCACGTAAAAAACATAAAAGTATTTAATTAGATATATTAAATATTTTAATGAAATGACGCTATCTTGATTAAGTAAAACCATTATGTACATTTTTCTAGATAATTTTGCTAATTGCTCTAGGCTGCTGGCCTCTTGAGCGACTAAGTTTCAAAGAAATAATATAGCGAATATATAAAAACGCTGCATCTACTATTAGCACATTATCGGAAATTCTAAAGATATAATTTGTTCTTAAATATTTTATGATTTTATTCTTGAATTTGATTTACGTAAGAGCAAAGAAAGCGATGCTTAATAATAAAGTTAAACAAGAAAAAAAATGTTTTAGCAGAAGTAAGTCCAGAAGGAGACTGGTAACCTACGAAGCTCAATGTCGCCATAAAAAATCTATAGGGTTTCATTTGATATAGTATTGTTACTTAAGTCCAAAACCCTAACAGACGTGAAGCGAGTTATCGCTATATCTGAGATAAACGACATGGTGTGACGAAGGTTTCAAAAGCAATTTTTTGTTTAAACTGAATTTAAACATAAAAGTTCTACCTTGTATTACAATGACCTCAGTTTATTGGAAATGCAAAATCGATGAATTTAAACTTTGAGAGCAGCCAAAAAAATTATCTGAAACAGTTGTTCGCGTGAAACAAATGCTTGTGTGATGTGGACTTAAGATTACACAATTAAATTAAGTCAGAAGCTGTCTTAATAACTTTACCCGCGCATCAAAGTTAAAGTAACAATTGTTAAAAAAGAAACAGCGGCGAGAGACCGAAAAGCCGAATAATTACAACTGCTAGAGCAGGCAAAAATTACGCATGTTGCGCAAAACGCCAGAAACATTCTCCGTTTCAAATCCAAATACCGAAAATTAAATACGTACAACTAATTAGCATTCTGGTGAGGAATACGGAAAGAGGAAGGTATAGTAAAGACGGAAGCCAAATTAACTGGTTTATTAAAAATAATAATCCCATATCTTCACAAATACACTGGTGCAAGGTTAAAATCTGAATCCTTTCAGATTTTCCTGTCTTTTATTCTAAGTTTGAATAAAACTAAATCTAAATTATACAAAAGGATCATCAGTTTCAAAGTGAGGAATTTTCTACCGAAGAGTGATTTAGCGATGCAGAGTTTAAACTATCGGCATACTGGCAGAGTTAGGTTTGAAGTATATCTAATCAATGTAATTAATTCACATACCAAATGTACCTTTTATTACCTTTATTTTCAATACCTTTTATTTCAGAAATACGTAACCGTACTGGATTTGCAGCGTAGCCGATCCCAACTAAGTAATACTGCAGCCAATATGGATATTAGAAAATTCTTGAAACGTTGATTCCCATTTTAAGGAGAAATATACGTATTTCTTTTAAAGGAAGGCACAAAAGTTTGTTTTGCATCTTATCCTGCTTCACTTTTAGAAAAGGTTACACAATTAAAAGAAACAGTTAATTTTTTCTTTAAACAAATCGCAAACCATACGTTTTCTTAAAAAATAAGGAATCATATGTTATTTGCCTTAATATGCACCTAGCTTGTGCTTCAGCTAAAACGAAAAAATCTGATGTGTACACCACGTGACTTCCTTGTACGGAATATTAAATTATACACATTTTTCCTGCCTTTCATTAAACTTATTTCCTCGAATTTCATTAGAGTTATATTTCTAATTCAATTAATTCACTTCTCAACTCGCGACAAGGCAAAAATACATAAAAACTTAAAATCTCTATATTAAGAATTGAAAGATATACAAAAGCATAAAATACACCAAATACAGTTAAAACATTTTTTTAAAAAATTAAAATTACAATTTCTACGCAAAAACAATTATTGGGAAGAAGCAATTCTGCAAGAAAGCAGATTTCTCGGTGCACAAAACTGAAAGTTTATTTTTGGTTTCACTCCAGCAAAAAGACACTGAAGGCTTAAAAACTGACTAATTTGTTGTGGACGCTATGCTGAGTCAATATACCGGATAATTTACGAACTGAAATTATAATTTAATTCGTAATAATTAAAGAAGACTTTACTTTGTTGCTTCGAAGCTTAGTTTCTCTAGATTGGCAACAAATCCACTATTCTGCCAAGTTTCAAATATAAACAAATACGGCTGCTGTGGTGTAAATTAGGCTTAGCCTCATTTAAATAACTTTTAAATTGTTGACAATTCTACAACTATAACATGCAGGTTAACTAAAGACATAAAAATCTTAATCGGAAGAAAAAACAACACAATTCAATCACTTTTAAAGCAAAAAATGCACATTTTACAAACATATAACAATAAAGAAACTAAACTCACTGAACCGAGTAACAGAGCGGGTGTATATATATACATACATTTATATGCTTTTGGTGTAGTCGATCGCAACCAAACTAGAAGGTGCACATCTACATGTTTTAGCAGTGTTTAAATAAATTTCAACATTCTGAGACTATTTGCTTTTGAGGTGTGCGAGACACATACATACGTACAGACACCATGAAAAAATCTCTTCTCAATCCATTTTAAATCAGTTTTATAATTCTTTTGGAGAAAAAGGGTCCTTTATTCTGTCCTTACGTACAGATGTCACGCAAAAACATCTTTAAATTGCATTCGGTAGCGGTTCAAAATGGATATTTTCGTGGAAATATGATACCCGAAATTTTTCGCCATTACAGTATTTCGTACAAAGGAAGTAAAAATGAAATTAATTTGTACTCTTATAAATCCTAGATCTATACATATAATCTTGTTTCTGCTTAATTGAAATATTAAACGAATAATTTTATTGGGATAAAGCAAAACGTGTATTTTCTGCTCAGTTAAAATTAAACCACGATATTTAATTTTACTGTTTAATAAAAAAATTTACAGTAAGTGCATGATTAAATTTAACTTTCAGTACAAATTAATTAAGTACATGCTTTATTTTACTTGGTCTTAATGCAATGGAAACCAATGCATTCCGTAGATCTGGAATCAAGATAACTACACTTAAACTCCATTTAATTTCATGCTATTTTATTTAAATCGACGGAAATTGAAAAGCGTTATCATTGTTTGTTATATTTTCTTAAGTGCAGAATTAAAGCATGGTTATTGAGTAGTAAATTATCAAAAGGAATTGCTCGGATTATAATAATCAATGAAGTCTAACAAATTATTCCAACGGTTAGTAATTACACTTAATGCAGGCTTATTTTCTTAGCGACTGATTTTGAATATTAGATTAAACAATAGTTAAAATCAGCGAGTAGTAAAAATGTTAAATGTCGCTTATATAAACTAATTTATACTTCTTTGAATAATGTGGTAAAAACAACTGACGCTAATGCGTGTTAACATAATTTATTCTTGATGGAATGTGCATCAATTATTGAGTGTTCCTGCATTCTCTTAAGTCGATGCATTGCAGGGATTTAATTATCCTGACTTGCAAATCAGATTGCTTTTATCTCGAAACATTGAATACCAAATGGCCCGTCGGTACATAGAATAAGTATTATTTCCACTCAATAACTCTCACTCTGCTAGGTCAATAAACGTAGGCTAAACATGCACTAATGTGAACTACAACATTAAGGCGTAGCCTTCCGAAGTCGCCATTAGAAGAATGAGTGTAATCACAGGTTGAATGTTCATTAAATCGCTAGATAAATCAGACATAAACCTTTGGGGGATTTATATAAGAAAATATTATACAACAAAATATGAGGTTTCAAAAACATTTTCGTAATCTTTTGAAGAATAAAAGAATAATTTCCCATGTTTATATATGCAAAAAATAAAAAATACGATGGCTGTAGTGTGTCAATCATCTGCAGGCAGCTCAGTAATTTTCGCTTTTGGTGTTGTGCTTAAATTTCGATGCTTCAAAAACTTTCGAGGAAAAATTCTTTTGTGCATTGATGTAGTGTGCGGATTATGCTTACAAGATTAAAGACTGCAATGTCAACAACTACGGAGGAATCAACTACTATTAATATCGAAAACTTTCAATTTCCGGTTTTTGATCCCAAGTCAGCAGATTTTCCTATCAGTCAGCATTTTTTCTTATTCGAAAAGAAATGTGATGCCAAAAATATTGGAGATAGGGACAGACCATTAATATTCTCCGAGTGCCTGCTTGGCGAGGCACTTGCATACTTCATTCGTGAATGTCTTGACGATGACTGGGAAACAGTAAAGGAAAAATTTAATACCGGATTTAGACTACAAAGCCTAATTATGACCAATTATGTTTACCGAGCTTGACCTTTCCCAATCTAGATCCTTTCCTATCCTGTCTTCCCTTCTTCCCAGAGTTTTTTTTCTATTCAAAATTTGTTGTATACGTCTCCCACAGCCAAGAAGAGGGAAAAACTCTAACCACACATTTTGAAAAACTGGATTTCATACCAGATTTTCATTCAAAGACGAATGTTTTTATTCTTTTTATCCGACACTAGGTTTCACACTATGTGTATTACTCCTTGTGTCCTCTCTTTAGAGTGGAAGCAAGAAGTGATAGCACACGACCGCTGTGCCCCCCCTCCCCCGGTTTTTATCGGTTCACTTTTTTTTTTTTGTTAGGAAATCCAAATGGCCAAGAAACTGGCTTGGGTCTTTACATATCTTCCACACCAGCCACGATCCTCTGACCATAATTTACCACAGATGTGCTACCACACATAACACATATATTACACATAATTTTAGATAAAAAGTTTTCTTTTATATTTCTTTCCTGGATAATTCTGCAACAAAATTTTCTTTTTTTTTCTTCTTGCTGTAGGGTAATATTAATTTCTAGTTTCCAAAATTTTAAAAAAGACTTTAACATAATCACACAAGTTACTTGTCTTAAATCTTTACTTACTAGGATTTTGTATTTTTTACATTTTGATTTGATTCATTTAAAAAAAAATGTTTTACAAAACGCTTAAGCACCTCCTCAACCATCAGCAATTAGTCACGCTGATTTGTTGAAGAGGACATGCCACAAAAAATTAATTCAAAGTGTTTTTGACATAGTACATCATTATTAGTAGAGATTTCTATTGAATTGTTTTCTTAAGGTATTATATCATAATGTTTTGTATTGAATTTTTACATTGCTTTAACTAATGTCGATGTATTGTTAATTACCTACAAAAGGGAGAATGAATGCAACTATAGTACTTTACTCATAAATTCTACATCTTTTTACGTAAAAGATGTTCCCCATCAAGGGTTTTTAAAAACATTTCAATTTCAACTAGTTTTGTGAAAAGGATTTTAATACAAAATTTCATTTTTCACTGGATATTTTGAAGAAAGTTGAGGGCTTTTATAATTCTAATTTATTCTTACATATATTATTGTTTTATAGTTCTAAATTAGATGGTTAGTTATCGATTATATGTTTATTTATAAATTATAGGTTCTATTGTCAAATGATATAATTAAGTATTTTCTAATTATATGAGAAAGATCGTGAGTTATGAGGGGGCATAGTTAAAGCCTATACGCTGTGTCCTGGATGTTTTCCATGTATTTTCTCATACTCAACATTTTTCTTGCTTCTTTTGAGGAGGGGGGATGATGCAAAATATAAAAAATACGATGGCTTTGCTCTACGCATAAAGGCAAAGTCATCTTAACTTTTGGCAATTTCAGGATCTCCCCCTAGACCAGTACTTTCAGGAAAACTCTGGCATGTTATTTAACTGCTGATATAAATAGCAAGTACGTGCCATTTTTTAGTCAGAATGCTCAATGCCGCTGCTGTAAGAACCTCTGCTGCTTTGTCTCTTTTTCTTATCTTTGTTCAATAAGTTATGACGCAGAAATCTTAAATTCGATATTATCTAATATAAAATCACTACTGGATATGTAATTTGGAGCTCTTCGTCTATAAGAAAATTATCTGCCGTTTAATTGAATAAAGATACGGAACTTTAAAGTGAAATCCTTCTGTCTCAGCTTTCCTCTACCTTCCATTCTGCGACGACACCAACCGGATATTGATGCGACCTGATTGTCCATCTATTAAAATATCACACACACATATACATATACAGAGAGAGAAAGTGAGAAATTAAGTACCAGTTCCATAAAGGCCCAAAAGAAGTGAAATTCAATACCAATAAATTTCAAAATACCCTATAAATATGTAAAATAAGAATTAGAGAAATGTGAAATAGTAAAACCTAAAAATTGCAACAGCCAGAAAAATACATAAGAATAGGTTATTGAATTAAATCTGATATAATGCTATCAAGAGGAGGATACATCTGACTCAACTGCAGTTCACTTCCACTTGAAAACCATTGCGTTTCTGTATCCAGAATTAACTGATGAACCATACTAAAGTATTCAATTAGAGCAGTTTACCTGAAAATAAAATATGTTGTGACACTGTATATATATATGCGTGTGTGTGTGTATGTGTAGAGAGAGAGAAAGATACAAAATTGAATAATATTTAATTATTTTATAAATTATTTCTCCCACTTTCTCAGCATGCCTTCGTGGTGTAGTGATCAGCACGCTCGACACGTATTCGAGAGGTCCGTAGTTCGAGTCCCGGCGATGGCATTGCTCATTTTAATGTCTCTACAGTTTAATTAAATGCTATTACAAAACAAAACAAAATGTTGCGAAATTAATTAATTCATGAAAGATTACGATAGAATGTATAGAATATATATCTACCAAATGTGGCAAGATATCTAATATCAAGAACGCACAGATTAAAAAAAAAACAGGAAGCATAAAACGTAGAAATCAAACGTGAAGCATAAGTTTATTAACACAAAAGCAAAACAATAAAATAAATAATTAAATAAAGTTTGGAGATTCCTCAGTCTTTGTGAACATTATTAATAGTCTTTGTGATTATCAATAGGGCGAAATTTCTGATATATGTCTAGATAAATGCAAAAGAAAGAGTCATCATTTAAACGTATTTTCTTCTTAATTTAAACACTGAAATTTGAAAACAATATTCAAAAGAAAATTTAATTTAAAAAAATTGGAAAAAAAAAATTAGCTAAATAATTAAGTACTTTTAAGATAAAAACTTACTTCGAACGTGACTTTAAAGAAAATCTATTCTTTATACAACACATTCTGAAAGGTGAAACACGCGAAAAACTGCATCACACGAGTCAGTCATTTAGCTAAGTCGCAAATGCAAATCTATCACAATTTCTTAAAAGTAGATATCAATTAATTAAAATAATTCTGAGAGATCTAAGTCATAGATTTCTGAATGACAGTTTAATTTGGTGAGAAACGCTTAGTTAGGTCAGTTACAGATTCTGTTGGGGTAAAGTCTCTGAACACTGGATAGTTCGGTTGGAGGTTCGAATCCAGCGAACGGGCTGGCTGCATGGACGTTTTCGTGGTTTTCCCCGTGTGTAACATATATACGAGGCAGTTTCCCTCGGAAAGTCTTCCACGAAGGCATCCCTCCTCTAGGCTTTGCCGTAAGGAAATACATACATATACACATTCTGTTGTTAGGTAGTTAATTGTAAAAGACAGTTTATCCACTTCGTTCAAATCTATTGCATTTTATCTAATGCCGACCAGAATCATTTTTACGCTAGTTTTTAAGTTATAACACAAATCGTTTTAAATAAAGAATTCTTCATTTTTTGGACCTAAATTGGTTTATATTTATTGTTTTAGTCGTTAAATAACTAAAAACGCTCATTAATTCGTAGACTTTTAGTTATGCCTTTGCTATACCAGACCAATGGAATCGTATGTCAAGAAGCTGACTTAAGAAATAAGCTATAATTTTATTTTTAATGTATAAAATAAAGATAATATTTGAAGTACTCCAGTTACAGTTCCCTTTCTTTTTATTCCAGTAATATCTGTTTTCAGAAAATTACTTTAGAAAAGTCTTTTTGTCAATAGATCATATTTCATAATTTGTACCAAAGAACGAGAAAAACAATAAACATCTGGTTTCTTGCGGAAAAGAATATCCTTAAATAAAAGCATATTCTTCACACAAACAAAAGGGCATCTTTCAGAGACAGCCGGTAGAAACGTCTCTCTTTCCAAGGCAGAAATTGGTGTTTCTTAGCCTCGTTCATTCACTCCAACGAAATACGATAATACCAGCTTGTGTATACATACGCCGTGTTGCTTTATCTGGTGTCCTCAGAAACCTTTTTGTTAAAACTACTCAATGACTTTCTCGCACACATTGTTCTTTTTTATCTTCATTTCTCCATTATTTCTTTTTTCAAACTGAAGGTGTTTCATATCCTGAATTCTTTTACATTATAACGTTTTGCTGAAGTTATTTTTCTCTTATACATGTAAGTATTTTGTTTTCTGAAGCTGTTTTGTAAGGCCTCGTATAAGAATATTTTAACAGCATATTGTTGAAGTTTTACTCAGCTGGCTTTGAAAGGTCTGACATCTTTCGAATTTCAGGATGCCTTTCCCAAGTTCTGGAATTTATTTTGGCAGCTTTAAAATGCATAGCATTTGCATTTATATTTCTACTTGGTTGAAGTGTCGACATTATATGTTACTTTTTCATAAACAGAAAGTTTACAAACTGCATTCCACGGTATACAAGCATATTTTGCTTCATCGCAAATCATATACACTACACTTGTATTTTTCTTTCAAACCTATGTTAACTTGAGCGATTAATCCATTCTCCATTCATTCATTAGTTAGCTTTTTCATGACTCTGTATGCCATTCCGATACTTCTGAAAATGCTACAAGATTTTACTTTTCCGTGTAGTATATTCGAATAATGGCTTCTAAGGATTAGACGATTATTACAGTATTTATTATTCAGATGTTCAAGAAACTAGTATTTAATTTCCTCATTTGATAACTTTGTTCGCGAGGTGAATATTTCATATTTTCAAAAGATTTATAATCTTTGTGATGCATAAATTATGAATGGCGCAAAATCTTAAAATTTCTATCTAGTACAATGTTAAATTTAAGCTTGATGTAAATTGTTCAGTTGAATTTACCAGAAGAAAAGTCAGATATCTTTCGTTTTAAATCCAAAGAAGTAGATAGAAAAAAGTCATAAGTAGAGGGAGAAGAAGATATTTCTACAAAGAGAAAGTCTGAAAATAACAAGTTAAATATTTGTTCCCGTTCCAAAGGCAAATTTCTTGAAAAAACTTAAAATTGTGTTTCCAAAGAACTTAACAGATTGCAGTAAAGAGTATAATTCTTCACATAGTATACTTGTGCAAAAGTAACTTCTGTATGCAGTGCGGGACAGCAATCTTAATGTGATACACTCTGTTGAGACTCGTGATTCTGACATCCGGCGGCAGAGCCATATGGAAATTTTTGCCATCCTGATCCATAGGACATCTTGTTGATTGTCCAGTAAGACAGATAAGTTATGTTGAAGCATTTAAGATGGCGTACAGTAGTGTTTATTAAGGCAGTTGAAATAAATACGGAGAGAAATAGGTGATAGTTATTGCTGTTATCTTGAAATGCTGAATGTGTTAGGCAAGTATTTGCAAAAATGCATGCAGAAGTTATATACGTTTTCTCTTTTATCCGCGAAGGCTTTCCGTTTGAGAAAATATTCGCACTTCTGAATTCGTCAGTGATTGCAGACAAACTGAGAAAGCGATCCAAAATTTATATCTTTTATGTAATTTTCTGTAAAACTTTTCCTGTAGAATCCAATTCCGTGAAATCTATTATGTGTAAATCACACTAACTATCATTTAAATAAATGCCCTCCCTCACCTATTATTATGAGAGAAATAACTCTTACCCAGACGATTTAATTGCATTTGCAGAGAAAGGGGCATGTCAGAGCACTATTTCTTCTCTTGTCCATTAAAACAAACATAACATGTTGTTAGACCAACTACGAATATACTCATGTTTCGAAGACATTTTATAAATACTTCGAAACTTCAAAATAATATGTAGAGTAATTAGGATTTCTGAAAAAGGAGAGATGAAAAATGAGCAAAACGCTCGCCAGGAAAACCTCTCGAATAGGCGCCGAGTGTGCGAACCGTTACACCACGAAAGCCTGCCGGAAGGTGGCAAAAAACACTTTATCAGCAAGATTATCAGGCACTTTTCCAAACAAGACCAAGATATGTGACCAAAAAATGTGACGAAAAAAATTTTTATTTTTATGAAAATATACATGAAAATGCATAAAATTATTATTTTAATTATTAAATTTATTTTTTATCATTCTGTGTTGCCTTGTATACAGTCTTTTTTATTCTCCCCTTTCAGTCTTAATAAGAATGATTTACACTATGCGGTGTAAAAGTAAATAAGCGATCCTGCAATATCCATAATTTTTTTCTATAGCTTTGTTTTTAGGTAAAAAATTAATTTATCTGTAAAATTGTACTACCTTAATTTATAACCTGGTAGTAACCCATAATAACTAAATGTTGTTAGTTGTTTCGTATGGGTGAAGAGGTAAGTAGACAATTTTCAAAAAGGAAAAGTAAATTCCAGATTCCTACCGTAGAACTTTATAACTGAATCAGCAATAAACTTTTGAACTAATTTATTTACTAGTTTATTACTGAATGTTCTTAATGTCAGGTATGTATCATGCCTATAATACTAGATTCAAAATTTAATATCGATTGGTTTATATATGTATATTAAAAACTGTACACAGAGAGAGAGAGAAAGTAATTCCCTTTTACAGTCCTCATATTCGTGTAGAATTTACTCTATGTGAGAAAAAAGAGGCAGAAAATTTCTCTGGTGATAGTTGTAACGAAGACAAAAGCTTTGTTTTCCTTCATCTGGAGATGATTCTGGAGTGACAGAATGTTCTACAAAATATACTTAAAGACACATTAAATCAAAAATAAATGCAGTTTCTTGGCAATACGCATTTTTCAAATTCGCAGGCATACTGTTTTTATTATACTTTTCGTGCAGAAGAGTAGAATTTTGCACGTACTTGAACTATTTTAGAATGAACTTAAGCATCACTTATCATCTCCAGAAGTTTCATTATAAACTGCAGTGAAATTTTACTTCTTTTTAACACACTTAAAATGGTTTTATGGGAAATGGAGCCTTTTTTACTGGAGATCAGAGGAAGACCTCTGGAGTTTTACGACCTACCAAGGTTTGGAAAAGCTGTGTTTTTATCTATGCATATATCACGTGTTTGTTCAGAAGAAAACGAGGATAAAACGGGCATGAATAAAACCGAGAAAATGACTAATGGCATACCGCCAAAAGTAGGTATTTGTTTGGGTTCATCTTTCTGCTAAGGCTACTTCATAAAATAAATTAAACAGGATGGAAGCTATTTCTGCCAAAGTCTGGTTGAGTTAGTTTTTTGTACTTCGTTTTAGGTAGAAAGCAATAAAATAAGTAACCAAAATTTTTGCAAGAATTTATAGGAGAATTTTTTTAAATTTTGATTAACAATGTTTTTTCCCCTCCTCCTTAACAGCGAGTTATGATCCTTGTTTTGTGTTAAAGCTTTTAACTTAAGTAGGACAAAGCTACTGGATGTGAGATTCGCAACTTGTTATACAATTTTGCAAAATTATACGCTTTAATTCATTATTCAGCGAACTTTGACGAAACTTGCTATTTAATAATGCGGAGTTATTTTTTAATACTGCGATCAGTCTGCTGAGCATTATCCTTGTTAAATTCGAATTTTGACGAATTAAATGCAATTATATTATAACAATACAATATCTTAGCTATTAATGAAGTTTTCTTCTACTTTGGTTCAGACTGACCATTTAAGATTATATTTTGATTCCGTCTTTTCTGTTCTTCCTCTTGCAGCCTTATTTGTTGCAGATTAAAGGTACTTAACAATTGTATAAAAGATGTTATCAGTTACGATGGCTAGTATAATAGATTCTGTTATTTTAAAATGGGTATAAAATGGATATTTTATTTTATCCACCTCATTTGAGACTATGGTCAGAGGCATTCTTTATTCGTTCGATTTTCATGACGCAAAACACGCTAAATGAAAATGAATCAGAGAAAATTATTAAGAGAACCAAATTTTTTCTACAGGACGCCAAAGAAAGGACTCCATTACCCGGCCGCTTCAAGAGCAGCCCTACATTAGTAATTAGTGTCCAAACCTCTGGAGTCTGCCCGGAGGGGCGCCACTCCCCCTCCCTCTGATTATCCCAAGTGGACTTAACATGTCAGACATCATCTATCGCCATGCATTGGCTGGGACGGTCACCCTCCGGACAGCCCTTATATCTAACCATGTAACGTTTCCACCTCCAAGGTGATGGACAAGACACTACCAGTACGGTCCCTGCGAAGCCCGAACCAACCATCGAATATACCATGGCTCTAGTCCATGAACGTGAGTCCAGCCAGGTGTCTGAAAGAACCCCGGGTGTCTTCCCATAAATGGTCGGTTCCGGAAATCCCGCCCAGTCGGACCTCAGGGATGGTTGTCCAATATCATTAGCTCAGGCCGGCACAGCCAACCTGATTACCGCCAGAGACCACGAGGAGGCCGATGTTGAACTGAGGTAGGAGAGGCTGTAATATAGCGCGTCACTAACCCGGCAGTTGCACCCACTCTCAGAAGGTCCAGATTGAACCCCGGTTCGAGTCCCGGCGAAGGCATTTCACATTTTTCAAAGAAACCTAATGACTGAAGAAAGTTAACCCAATTTTATATTTAAACGTAAATGCTACTAAATATTTAACATTATGGAAGATTATTTGCATTTTTTAATTAATGTTTTTATTGTGATTTAATCTAAAGTAATCCTCAGTATGTCTTTTTAAATTAGCTTACACATTACCACGCAAAATCAGAATTGTATAATACTTTCATGCATGTATAGAAATGTTAATTATGTGCTTCAGAATCTCGAAAAGAAAATTTATACTAAAATTCATGCTCCAGATAAAGATTATGTAACGCAAGAGATCAAGTATTTAGCTGTAATCATAATGTTTAACCGTAAAAGGGAAAGTGAGGAATAAAGAAAATCGGACATTAAGAAAGAACTGTAATTGATTAGTAATTTATAAACACTTCTGGAAGATTAACTTGAATCAATTCTCATAAAACTTATCTCCCACAACGTGAATCTTCATTAACAAGGGCGAAAATATCTTTTGCTCTTTTAAGTGGAAGACGAAGTTCTGGCAAAACTCGTTAGCTGTCTTGACATCTTGAAGTGCTGACATCATACATCGCATATTTTAGAAAATATGAAACTTTGTTTCGTTGAATTTTCACGCTGTAAATCAAAACAATTAAACAATAAGATTGGAAATATATTTTTTTCATGAAATTACTTAGTAAGAAATATTAATTATTTCAAAGGAACTTTTCTGTCTATCCAGAAGGGGGTAGAAGTTTTAGCATATTTCATATATGTGTACAGCATAGACAGAAAAGGGTCATTAAAAACAAACAGGATACAAAGTTATGTAATCTGTTAACTGTAAGAATCTTGTGAAAAATCTGCAACTTTATTTATTTTGCCTCTTAAAAACGTTTATTCATTTTCCTGTACTTTTTTACTTGTTTTTTAAAAATTTCACAGTTCTAAATCGAATAGTAACAGTTATTCTTCAGTGAAAGTGAGAAATTTTAAAAGAGAAAGGTAATGAAAGTTAACGGAACTAGGAAAATGTTTCTCTTAATGAGATCTAATTTTTATGAATTTGAGTTAAATAAGTTTCTTCTGCTGAGTAAGCTTGAACGTATTCATATTTTTCCTCATCAAGCACGTACTTTCTAATAGAAAGGATTGATATAGTTATGATCTAGTAGTTAACTGTTGCACAGTAGAAAGTATTACGTTTTCGAAGAAGAAACGGGAAAATTCATCCATACCTTCGGCCTGGAATCGAATCATGGAGTTTTCATGCGTAAGCTAATGGGACAGTTACTACATGAGAAGCGCACGCAGGGCAAAAGTGCTTTATACCACAGTGGTTATACTGGTTACAGAATGATTATATAATTTATTATACAGTGACTACACTGGTTGTCTCAATAGCGCATATCGGGCTCATAAAAAAGAGTGGTGCAGTATCTAATGTTGAAGGAAACACGTTACACCGGCACTCAGTTACCATAAGCAGCGGTAATTTTCTGTTTCTCATGGATTAATAACATTACTTGAAATTGTGTAACTTCAATCCCACAAACATATTCGCTCGATGACGAAGTTCATTCATGACTTGATGTGTTATGCCCACAGTAATGGTTTGTGATGCATGCGTTAAGCGATTGTAAATTTCTTTGCAGTGGCGTTATATAAACACACGTTTTAAAGAAATCATAACTAAATTAATCGCATGGTGTAAAAGACAGCGAGTGCTTTGAAAATGTAGAAAATTATAGTCTTTATTTCCAGTGTTATAAACGAACAGAAAGACTCCCCCGTTCTTGTCAACATGAAGGGTAAGACATTCGCCCAGTTTTTTAATGTAATCACGAAGAACATTTTTCATTTGGAAAAACAGAAAATTTTCCAATATGTTCAGAAATAATCTGTTGGGAAACGGCTGCCCCGTCGTAGTTACTTCAGTAAAGAAAAAATGGCCGAGCATTTTCTAACCACCTAAAAGCAAGGATTCATTTTTTGAAGCTTTTTAAACCTACGCGTGGAACTCACGCTGCATTATAACCACACATCTTAACACTTCAAATGGAATATAAAGAAATCCGTCTTCTACCGCTATGATGATTTAGAGATTAGTCCCGCAGTAAGACAATAAAGAGCTACTGGAAACTCATGACAGACTTGATCAGGTGTTGCTACTGATAGCGTGGATTATGCCCATCAACTGTGAGAAGTCAGCTTTTGGAACGCCATCATTCTTTTTTATATATCTTGTATTTAGAATCAGTCCTTGCATTTCTTTCATTTTTGCAACTTTATCTAAAAGGGCAAAAGCAAATTCTTTCCTGTAAGAAGATAAAGCTATCTGTAAATTTATTTTTTAAAGATGTCATTGAATGTTTTCCTGTACTGCAAGTTATATGACACATTAAACTCCTTAACATGCAGCCATCGAGGCAGTGGCATGTTGGAGCATCTCCACATTTCAGACTCCGCTTTTTATGTGACATGGATGCAGTATTTTACACCAATGTAACTAATATATTAATGAGTCTGTAATAGAGCTGCAATAAAATCTTTTCCTTTAGAAACAGCGTTTTTCTGTTTATATATACGGTTCAATATTTAAAATTTTATTTATAGGTATGCAACATTTTAAGATCAGCTTCTGAATGAGAAATGTCCAGATAATACAAGGTAATCTGTTCGTAACCTGAACCAAACCTACAAAATCTATAATTTTTTTTTTCATTTTTTAATCTCATTTTGTGTGATTTGTCAAGAGAAAATCCCAACCCTACTTATACAATTGACATTAAATAAATTTTAAATTAATTATTCAGATAGAGATGGTATAAAATCTTTCCATGGTTATTTGTTTTCAGTTCGAGTTTAATGAAAGCTGAATGTATTTATGACATGAAAAATAATCCATGACATAAATAATAGAATGAAATTCTCACTATTCCCGATGTTCTTACTTTCCTCTATGCGTTACGGAATCAAAATTTTCCCGAGTCTACTTATTTCTCAACGGATAGAGTACATTTTGAATGCTTATCTGTAGACAGTGAAATTGATTTATTCGTTTTATAACTCATACATAAACTGGTCAATTGTGTAATGCCAACTGAATGTTTGCTCGGTAATGCTCATGACGTATTTTATCCACAAAAAAAGTGTAAATAACAAAACTGTGCGTGTGGTTTAAAACCGCATAACTTCGATGTAAATTACGTCTTCATGTAACGTCAGTAACAATGCAAAAGATTTACTTTTTGCAGTTATAATTAGCTACTAGTTGCGAGTAAAGTGGTAACATCAATTCCAATATCTTCCACTCACGTATTTGGGGCATACAAAGAAAGTAATCAGTTTTTGCCAAGTAGTCGGATGCCATTTCCCCCTCTCTCAAGTGTTAATTCTATTTGCTTCATTGTATGATTTTCCTAACAACTCTTCATGCTTTTCACTAGACCGAGAAATGTCTTTCAGATTATATTCTAACAGTAGCAGGGGCTTTCAACATTTTATTATTCAAATGAAATTGAGGATTACGGATTAATAAGAGCAATTCAAGAGAACAAATAAAAAGAAGTTTGAATCCATTCTTAATTTAACTCCACGCCGTTATTTTGGCAGTTGTGAAAAAAGACAGCATTCAAAGGTAAATTTCTTTTTTTTTTGATATTTTACCAGCTTCTAATAAATGGAAGGACCGCTTAAATCATTCACCATATTTAAAAAAAATATTTTAAATGTATTACACATGCAATAATAATTGATACTTGAAAATAATCTCATAATCCCCATGGTTCCCTCACGAATGTTCCATTGGTACACCTACTACCCACGCATCCAAAGTAATAATCGAGTTTTCCCTTTACATGTTCTAGCACGGATCCCCAGGTCTCCTGATCTAGTGCCATGTGACTGTTGTCCTTTAAAGTTGTGTCAGGATTTTATTTTCATGCAAACTTCCAGTCCTACCAATGCTGATGGAGCTCACGAAACATACCATTGCTCCTATTATAACTACTGACAAAGGAATCTTAAAAGGTAAAACCGATGAAAAGGTACAGATCGAACACGACTACCATTTGAATGTATGCCGTGTGACTATTCAGCAGACAATGAACATTTACAGAGTAGAAGAAAAACTTGATTTAAAAACTTTCTGGTTCTAAAAAAGCGTGTTTTGAAATACGATGAATAATTCTTAATAGCCCTGAACATTCATTTGTTCCTTTATGTTCATTTTTTTCTTACAAACGATTATAATGAATAGAATTATAACGAATTATAATTATTCGAATTATAACGAATTATAATGTATAAATGTTCACATAAATGTAATATTCTTAATTTTTAATTGACTGTATTTATATCAGCGACACTTAGGCTATTCATAAAAAAAATTAGAACTTTCACAGATCACAGGCATTGCAAAGAACATTGCTGTATATATTCTTCTATTTAAAACATTCGTTACACTCTGATTTAAAATACAGTTGAAATTAAAGTTACACTGACGCCAAGGCCTTTCTAGAAGTCTTTGAACGTTCTCATTCATTGTCTTAAAATTAATATATATGCATGAAACCTATAAATTCGATGGAATACTTAAATGCATCACATTTCATATGCAAAATGTATTTTTCGTTTTAAAAAGCAAAAAAAGCTTTTACACATAAGCGCGATAGTTAAATTATTTATGAGCAATACTTTTTTTAACATTTAAGAACACTGGGCATTTTATGAAACTGCAGCGTCCAAATACCATCCTAATTTTTATTTTGCATACAGCTCAGAACGAAAACTGGCATAAGTTCAAGGAATTTCCGACACTATCTTTATCATAATATATTTATTGATGTAAAAAATCTTGATAGTCACCATTAATATACTTTTGAAATTCAGGTTAAGAAAACTTTGAAGGAGGTGTTTGTTAATGTGGTATTTGCAGTGTCAAAGTGAATAAATTTTGGAAGAAAAAATGAACTGTCATTTATATCTTTTCAGATGAACTTTAATGAACTCAGTGTATCCTCAAGACAAATTTAATTTCGTGATATGGGGACAACAGTTTGTGACTTTTATTTTTCCCCAAAAAGAAACCAGTAAACTATTTTCAGCAGCAATATTTTGCATTGCTTATAATACTTTAACTCTTCTTCTATCGCTTTCGCCTAAAAAATCTGTTCGAATCCTCTAAAGTCTTTTTTGAGTATTAAAAAGATATCAACGACTAAATCATTGCGATTTGATACTTTATTATACAGTAGTCATGTTGTAGTCATATTATTAGTTGTCATGTTGTTTTGTTATACACCATCTTTTACACTTTTACTGTGAACCACACTGAAGATTAACTTCTTATTTAAAAGCATACGAAGATATGCTTTCTCCCTAAATTTTGACTATGATTTGGTTGATTTATTCGTTGGTGCAAAGCTTTTAATTGAAACCTTTATAAGGTATTTCTCCCGCCTTCTTCGCATGCCTTCGTGCTGTAGTGTTTAGCATACTCGACGCGTAACCGAGAGGTCCATGGTTCGTTTCCCGGCGAAGGCGTAGATCATTTTTTAGTCTCTTTTGCTTCATAACTAGCTAATGTCTCTACACCTTCATCCACTGAAATAGTTAGGCAAACAATAATTCTGGAATTTTTTTTTGACACAGTGTTGTGAGATTCATCTTTCGATCTTATTTGGACTTAACTAACACTCAGCTTAGTTAGGAGATTGATAAGTAACAAGATATTGGTCGTAGTGGCAATTTAAAGAGAAAAGCATTTGTGCAGATATATTAAAAACAAAAATACGAAAACCAGAAGCATAGATTCTTGTGGAAAATACAAAATTGCATCCATAAGATGCTTTATTTGTGATGGATATAGTAAACAATCAGCCCTGCATATCTTAAATCTTCGTAATGCAAAGATACTGTACGCTTATCAATACTCATGACTTCTTCGATTTTCAAACCGTCGTATCTATCAGTTTGTCAGATGTGCTTTAACAAACAGTCTGCGCACATTTTGCATATTTATTTCAACCATGCAAACGTTATTGTGTTGACAAAACTAATTAACATAGTTCCTTGATTTTATGCGTTTTAGGCATGATCCTTTTATAACTTAAAGTCACAAAGAAATTTGCAAAATATCATGATCTCTTGATAAAACAGGAACGCTAAAAAGGTTAACAAGAGGTTTGCTGCCTCTGCGATTCAGCTGGCATGCGTTACCAATATGATATATTCATATGTCCACTAGTCCAAAAAGTAATTTAAGAAAGGATTTTATTTAAATAAATTTTGTAAAATCTGGCTGAACGTCTCTAACAGATTTCACTAAGTCTTTTAGAATGCTTAGAATTTCACTATCTCTTACAGCTATATTAAGTCATGAATAAAACCATCTGAGCAGGTTTTAAAATTGTGCAAACTAAAATTTACGCAGCAGTTTTTAAAACCACTGGAATTAAAATTTGTTATCTCAACTGTTTCAAAATTCAGCATTATAATAAATAAAGAGGTAGCTGTTTATAGAGTGCTTGCACACTGATTAACATTAAATAATTATTTATTTAAAATAAAAACATGGTATTTCATTAACATCGACGAAAAAGCTATTTTTAACCCTGTTTTATCTGTAACTAACGTAATTAACTTCGAGATAAGAACTTACACTTGCAGGAATTTTAAATCCACTGACCTTAGAGCCAGAAGTTACGTTCCTTCCCATGAGCATCACCTGTGGGTCTCAAAAATTTTCATTCTGTGCTGCGAGCATTACCGATAGGTCGCGGGTATCTTTCCAGATAACGTTAAATAAAAACGTTGGGCAGTTCAGCACTGACTATGTGTTTGTACATGGTATAATTGGTTTCCAAAAAACTCAAACATAGAGACTTTTCACCATATAATTATCAGTTCAGCAAAGTTTATATTTTAAATTTATTTCTTTATTTCTTTATTTGCTTTTGCAGATATATGTAAAGTGGATAATAATTTTATATTTTTAAGCCAAAAAGGATTGTTTTCATTGAAAGGAATTGTAAGTTTTGATTCTTTCACAAAAATTATTTACATTATTTTCTGATATCTGTTTTTTCAAAGTGATATTACTGATGTATTTAGAATCCATTTAGCATACTATTTTAAGCCTATTTTTAGCATCCAAGCGGGTTTATGTTACATAAGTCTGCGTTACTTATTATTTTAATTTTTGAGTTGATCATTATTTTGCTGAATTTCAATTAAAAGGTAATGGAAGTTAATGAAATTGTTAAGAATTAAAAGTTAATGAATTTTTGAAATCTGACTTCTAAGGTATTGTGATAAAACAGTATAGCTAAATATGCTAAATAAATACCTTTATATAAGTTACGCTGTATATTGAATACTGAATTGCTTACAGAATAGCATTTCAATTGGGCAGCTTTGGAAGTAGATTGTCTTCCCTCTCCCAGCACGTTTGATTTAAATTATCATAAATGACTGTTTTTATTATAAAATTGTAGATTTCAGATTACTTAAAATCCCGAGAAATATGTGTTTAAAATATTGCATGCGATTTACAGCATTTCCGTTTGCTTCTCTATTTTATGCAGAACTATTTGTTTAATTTAATTAAAAATTCTTGGGTTTTGGGATCATTTAAAAACTTTGCAAAATGATAAGATATATGTAAAACAATTCCGAGAATCAATAACTTTTGCAAATGATTGGAATAAAAATATTAGTTGAGGTACGGGATCAGGGAAAACACGTGCAATAGAGACTGTGGAGAAGACATAACAACAGAAACATGCATGAGATGTTATGATAAGAAGCCGATGCATGATGTTATGAAAAACGTAAACAGGGGATTATAAGCTTAAAAGACAAAACGAAAAAAAATAACGAACAAAACACAGCCAGTGTAATATATTCTTATGTTTTACATTTTTTACGGAAACATACTGAAAACTGTGTCATCGTATTAGCTATTTTTTCGCCAACGTCGCCGATGAAGCTCCTTTCATAGAGCTTATAACGCATTATACTGCAGTGTTAGATCATCACTGGTGACCTCACTGTAATTCTGTGAACATATTCGGAATTATGTAAACTGCACTTATTTTATTTGGCACACCGTTGATTAATTTAACTTCTTATGGGGTCGGTGAGAGTGTTAAGCAACGTCAACAAGCAAACAGGAACACTGACATAGATCTGAACTTTTCTTTTTCTTATTAAATCAGCCCTAAGTTTGCTTCTTCATTATGCTACTGTATTTAAACTCCTATTCGCATAATAATATTTTTTTTCATAAAACAGAGCAGCAACGGAAAAGGGATGTTTACAGGGTAATAAAAAGCCATAGCTGCAATATCTAATATTAAAGCAAGGATACCAAAGAGAAATTATGTATCAATATCAAGAAATGTACCATAAACATGTTTAAAAATATTTATAATTTAATAACACTCCGTGTCACGCTTGGCACAAATCCGAGTAAACATTTTGGAAGAATGTCTTATTTCCAAAATAAATTTTTAATTAGATATCAGCATTTGTAACTCAAACCCTGAAAAGTGCAGTTAGAAATATGTTGACAGCTTTCGAATTATTCTGGTGAGTACTCGAGAACTTTCAACCGTATTCGTACCTTCTTGGGGGCCATAAAGTGTTTAAAATTGGAAATATGATAAAATATAAATTTATGGCAGCATTTAAACAACTAGTAATTATTTCTGCTGTGTAGAAATGATTTACAAATATTTGCAACACAACGGGCAGCATCAATGTTCTCGGGGTAAAATCAATGTCACAAAATAATAATAATTATTATTCAAAGTTATTCGAAAGGATTTCCGAATAAATACTCAAAAATTACTCGTATCTTTCTATGACTTGTATTTTTACATACTAGTAATTTTTTATTACTTGCATAAGTTGAATAACATAAATTAACCTATACAATATCCTTCTAAAATTTGATTCATTTGAAAACATCATTTTATAAGCGCAAATAGGAATCTTAATTTTAGAACTGTACCCTATTTCGAATGCCACGCAATTTGCCCCACGGCAGAATAAAAGTCGAAACTCTCATCATTTATTCTCTAAATCTATGATTCGCACAATTAAATGGTACCAAAAACAATTTTATATTATTTGCCCTGCATTTTGACAGCTTGAGAGTTTATAAAAATTTTAATTGGAAATAATCTTTTCTTTGAAGAAAGATCGCTGTGCGCTATAATGTTCATTAATGTAAAGCAAGTACTAATCCATCTTTTAGTGTCAATATACAGGGTGGTCATAAAGAAACTTTGCTAACATCTACCGTCCGCTCCGGTTAACCGATTGAGATAAGATTGCATATATAGTTATTCGGAGGTATCCGCACGCGATTCGGTGAATGGCAACACAGGGACGGTCACGGTTACGGTTATAGTTACAGAAACTCGAAAATGTCGAATGGCAACACCAACTTTTTCCGATTTCAAAATGTTCAGCTCATGTGAAAACCCTAAAACGGTACCAATATGCCCCAAAACTGGCGCGTTGTGCATACACAAAAAAAGGGTTCTGAAAACTGGCCAACGAAGCACGATTTGGGCGCACGCGAAAAATTTGCATATGACAGAGACATCCACGCCAGAACCGGGACCTTCGTCCTGGGGAAGCCTTTCGAAGTTTGTATTATCCAGGTCCTGGAGGACCCCTCGATGACGGCGCAGTCCTCACGGTCCCTGCCCCGCTTTATACGTCGCGATTACGGCAAGGACGAGTATCGTGGATACTAAATTTGAACACTGGACACCTTTGCCTCGGGGCACCACTCCCTCGGCATCAGAAAAACGCTTGGTGCCTTGCCTCACTTCGTCAGTCCCCGTCACTTGGACCGGGAGGGCCAAACCCCCACCGAGAAAGCCCATTATCTACGTACTATATAGCTCCACCACAGCAAGAGGAACAGACACGACAGTACCAGTACGGTCCCTGCCAAGCCTGAACCAACCTGAGAATAAACTCCTCTAGTCCTGTGAAGACAACTTATTTGCCCCCGTGGTTGAGACTGTCTAAGTACAGATCCTAACCAGTACTTCCCAGGAATTCTCCTGAGTCAACCCCCGGGGGGATATGACAGAGACAAGACACCGATCACTGATGACAACACATATCGGACAAAAAAACACCTTTATTTAGATCAAATATTTTCCACATGGTTGCATCACAGGCAAGTATGCATTGCATCAGGAGACGGTGGACAATAACGCTGAACGCAACATAACATGAGGGAAGTTTGCAATCTCACGTCGTACAGAATCCTTTAAATCCAACAAAGTTTGCGGATTGCACAGGTAAACTCCAGATTTGAGATATCCCCAAAACCAGAAATCCATAGGCGTCAGATCGGGTTATCGCGGAGGCCACGGAAGAGGATAATGATGTGTGATAATGCGATCAGCAAAATGTTGCTCCAAGACCCTTTAACAAAACTTCTCTATATGTGGAGGTGCAGCATCTTGCATCCAAACGATGTCATTGAATGCATTTCGCCTACGCAATTCCAGTAGTAGCGTTCATCCCATTTTAATAACACAGTTTTATCAATTCACCACGAACTTGCCCACGAAGAGTAATTTCTTTGACATGCGCGAGTTCGCGAATGACGACTTCGCGTACCAGCCTGGCATCTTATCGGTTTCTTATGATGGATATCTGGCGATCGGAGTTCAGTGATTGTTCAATGCAAATTTTCTGCGTGCTCCCAGATCGTGTTTGTAGGCCAGTTTTCAGAACTCTTTTTTGTGTATGCATAACACGTCTGTTTTTGGACATATCGGTACGGTTTCAACGCTATTTAGGTTTTCCGCATGCGCTGAACATTTTGCGACCGGAAAAAGTTGGCGTTGCCATTCGTTATTTTCGAGGTTCTGTAACTATAATCATGATCGTGAGCATCCCTGTGTTGCCATTCACAGAATCTCGAACGCATACTTTCGAATAACTATAGTTGCAATCTCATCTCGATCGGTTAACCGAAGCGGATGCTAGAAGTGCAGATGTTGGCAAAGTTTCTTTGTGACCACCCTGTATATGGTTCAAGTAAATAAAAGATCCCTTTTATTTTATTTAAAGTTTTAGAAAATTTCATTTACTAATAGTTTAGCTTTCAGTGTTTGTGATTAGTTTGTTGCCAAAATATAAACAGGAATCCTTAGTTTCAGTTGTGGATTTAATTATATTTTAATGTTGCAGACCCGAAGTTATCTGAGATCATGTCACTCAACCATAGGTAAGAGAAACCTCAGATGCGATGGACAAGAGCGACTATTATGAATTAAGCGTTAGGGATACAAAATATGTAGCTGGCTCATATGATGCATCGCATTTTGAATCGTTTTAATAGCTTGTCACCAATTATAAATTTATCTCTTTCTCTCTTGCTCTCTCTCTTTCTATGTATATCAAGTAATACCTCGTTATACATTATTAATCATCTTTTGACTTACCCCAAACTGGACGTATACCGAACGAACTTTTCTAATAAGAAATAAATGCAAAACAATTAATCCATTCTTTAAAAAAGAAAAAAATCTGAAATGTTTCAGATTTTTAAATTACGTCCAAAGGGGCGTTTTTTTTAACATTTTGTGTGTTACTTTTATTTATTAAATATCATGTTCTTCGCCCTTAAACCATAAAATTCAGTTAAAGAACAATATCGCAAAATAATTTTAAACTGAGAATATCTTTAGAAATTCATACACACAGTCTCACGTGCTGGAGATAAAAATGTTTTTTCTGTACAACGTTGCCATTCTCGCTTTGAAACCCTTGAGTTTGTTAATAAAAAATTTATTAAAGTTTTAGAAAATATGAAATCGATAATAAAACAAATTCCAAATTTCAAATTTGGCCTTCCAGATGCCCATATTCGCATTACGTCATTCAAAATTCGATGGGTCTAGGTATTGTCGTTTCATCGCAATATGAGAAACATACATACATTTATGGAGATTCTTCATTATTTAATTTCTTTAAATATAATACAGGGCTGCAGTATTTGGTGGCAACAGTTGGAAAAATGAACCGACATTTAATGTTTCCGACGCAAAATCGCAAAATGAAAACAATATCCTTCAGGGACAAAGCCCCTTTGGACTAAAAAGGCCTATTACTTTTAGTATAACTCTGTTTAATACTAAACTACAAATGCAGTGGGTTTAATATACACACTAATGAATATTTAACAAATTTATTTATCTCTTTTTTTTCTGTTTCGTTTCTTCTGTCAGATGCCTCTTTGGACAAAGTTGAGGGTCATCAATTCTAATCTTTGCTAAAAGCCTGTCCAAAGAAATTTTCTTCTGACTTCTCTAAATATTTCGGTAATGTGGTATTGTTTGGTCATTTCAGACAATGCTATTACGACTTGTTTGAGCTTTCTCAAAGTCCGTACGTTTCCGCAGCGTTTTTGACATCCACTTATTTGGAAAAGATTTAACTAATTAATGAAGCAGGAGCTTTTACAGCTTCGTCCTTATCTAAGCCTGGGAAGAGTATAGTCTTGAGTTCCTCTTTCTGAAATTCTGGAAGATCTTCAGTAGTCAGCTCTTCTTTGTGTTCCCTCTATAAACTCCTCCGTATTATTATCATTCACATCCAGACTCATATTCTGACCCAGCAGGAGTGCATCTTATACTATAGGCCCAACCCTAACTATAAGCACAGCCCAACTATAGGCACATTCCCTTTCAGTCACTGTTTCTGGGCACATATTCCTTCACACAGAATTTTGTAGGAAACTTCCTGCCATATGTCAAAAATAGTTATCCATAGAAGATGGTAAGGTGATCTTTCATATCCAATATTAATATATCCAATGATATATCTGAAAACTCTTTGTTGTTTTCCAGAAATGTGCTGAAAATTATTGCGTCATGACTTTTACATATGCTGTACAAGAGGAATTCAAATTAGCTTTATTTTATATATATATATATATACATATACAATATATAGATAATAAAAAAAGGAAATAAAATTTATAGAATATTTATCAGTCGAACGTGGAAATCTACCTAGTTGGAAAACAGAAACTGTATTAAATAAAAAATAAGAAGCAGAATCTTGAGAATTATACACGAAACAGAAATAAATTAATGGAAAAGCGAAACAGGAACAAAACTGATAATCCTTTGAATTTTGGCCATGACCAGACAAAAAAATTATTAACAGATTCACATTTCTGATTTATAGATGCAATTATACACACTTTTATCTATATACTGTACTACACTAAAACTTTTCTTAGAAAAGCTTTAGAAAAGCATAATTTTTTTTAGATGTACTAAAACTTTTCTTAGAAAAGCTTTCATGAAATACAAATGCATTGTATATATTGTATATATTTTCTTGGAAATACATTAGGTTAATTAGAGCTCCTCTATATCTTATTATCAGCATCCCTCTTGGGAAGTATTAAAATATATGCATCGCTTTAAATCTTCACATGAGACTGAGATAAATGTAAGGCATACTGACGACAGAAATTCTAAGTAGAGGTAGTGCTAGTGTTCTGTTCTCGTTCCTTACAATGAACCTTGCAAGTAAAACTCATTGATGGCTTGGAATGGGGAGATTTGACTCTAGCGTTAGTAACTTAATTAAAATTAATTATAAAAGCAGCCATTTTGCTTTGTTGGGATTAAATGTAATTAAAACGTGCATTCCTATATTCTGTTTATTTTGGACTTATATTAATTAGCTTCCAACTAGAAAAATGCACTTCCTTTTGTTGCGAACGTTTCTCGAGAGTATATTATATTGTACTTGCAACCTCTTTTGTAGAAGAGGATATGACTTCAACTTTAAGGTAAGATTGATATAAAAATCTGCCATTTAATATAAGGTGAATTGACTCTTGAATTCATATGATATGGAATATAAAATTTATCCTAACATAAATTTATAAGTAGTTTTCGTTATGCGTATTAATAATGTGTGACGTATTAATATTCTAAACATTTTTTGTTTAACTTATTACTGCATCTTACTGAAGCTATACTGTGTAAGCGGGGATGCTAATATTTTAAAATTATAACTTGATTTACTGAGAATCTAAATGCTTTAAATCGTATCATAATTAGCTTCTTGTACTCTGTTATAATGGTAGCAATCACATGCAGTGATATCATGGCGAATTTCTGGCAACATTATGCCTATGACTTGAAATGTCTTCCATTATATTCCATACTTTTTAATTTTATCGTATTGATTTATTTTTATCAGTCGGTCGAGGTTTAAAGTGTGATAATGGTTTAATTTTAAAATAAATTTTTATGCGAAGTTTCTCTTTTTTAAGGAGTAAAAATACATTTTCTTATACATGTATACCTGTGATGGTACAAAAAGAAACAATCAGCGTTCATGGAATCCGATTTTAACGGTCTAATGACAGATATTTGTGTGTCCCAAGAATAAAGAATGGAGAAGTTGGGTAAAAGGATTAATGTTTAATCCATTAACGATAATTTTATTTCTTAACGATAAATTATATTTTAGGGCGCGTATTTCTGTTCAAGAATAATATTCTTAAATTATTTTAGATCTACTTATTACCTTATTTTCCCCTTCATAAGATGTCTCGTTGGTTACTAAATTATTACCGAAAAGTTAACTTGGACCAGTTTATTTTCCTATCTTCGCTAAATTTATTGGCATTATTTAAGTCAGGTATTTTATTTTATACTGCATATTGGCATATTGGCAATGTTGATATTAATTCAAATAACTGTAGCTTCATATTTTTCTGTTCATATTAACCAGTTCTATGAGAAAGGAACAATCACAGCTAGACAGAGGTAGAAAAACAGATAAATAGATAGCTAGATAATAATTTCAAAACAACTGAGTACTTTAGATATTAAGACGTAGTCTGCATAAAGATGGCGCGATATTCATGACCGGTTAAATTTGTAGTCATAGCTAACTTGACACAAGCGCGTTCAGTCTTTAAATGAATTTTTGCACTGTTATGAAGCAGTTGCTGCTAAATCAAAAACAAATAGCCATAACAAACTGGCAAAATAAAGAAACAGAGAGGAAATGCGCCGTTTACAGATGAAGATTTGATAAAGTTAGCGTTTATTCTCAATTGCTAATTTAGATTTCAATTTGCAAAAAAAAAATATTATTAGCTGAAACGTTATTCAAGTGTCTTTGTCGTTAGCTATATGTAAGAATTATATGAGAAGGATTAATTTGAGAAATGATGTAGTTTAAAGCGACTTATTGCAACCAGTTACTGGTTTTAGGAAATAAAAGATTTTTGTCCACCTAATTTTTTATCTCATACATATGTCTCTTGTAAGAATTCCTTTTCACCATGCAGCAAAATCTACTTAATCTTTGTTCAAGAGCTTTAACAAAAGCCAAAAAAGATGCTTAGTGATAATTTCTAGTACGAAGGATCCACTAGACAGACTACATATAAGAGAAACATAATATTTCAGCGAATTATTCGCTCAGTTTCAGATAGTATAAATTAACTAGAATAATTTACCATTAAGATTTATAACAACATAACAGCCTAAAAGTATTTTAGGTAATTAAACGCTGGTAAAATATTTTAACATTACATGCTCAACAATAAGATTTAGTATTGAATTAATATAGCAAAACGTAATTTGTGATAATTAGATTTATTTTTTGGACACGCGTAAGCTAAATTTATCTACTTATTTGAAAAGCACTCCTACATGCCTTTCAAAATACCCAGAAGAAATAAGCGTGTCGTATGTATTCTTATCCTAGACATTTTTCAGAGTCCTTGTAGTCCGAGCTGCAATTTACTGCCACATATAACTATAAATTTGGTTTAAGTGTATGTAGGAACGACATAATTTGGTTTTTAAGGTCTATGGACAGAGGGTCTATTTTTAAGCTGTTTGTGGGATATAAATCTGTACATTTTATATAACTTTATTTTATGAGATGAAGAAAATACGCATATTTTAACAGATAAAGAAAATACGCAACAGCCTTTGTTAATATAACAGCTCACAAATGACATTAAGAAATAAATAATTCAAACTATGATTAGAAATAGAGTTATTGAAATTTAAAAGATATAAAAATCTATACTTATTGTCCTAAACCTTAGAGTATTTGTAAAGAAACTGGAGTATTCAACAGCCCATTAATTGATTACAACAATGTATGTATTAAATTAAGTTACTGACACGAGGCAAAATTATTATTATTATTATGATGTTTATGCATAGGCAACCGTCTACGGTAAAGTTGTGAATTTATAAAAGAGGAAGAATTAGTCCGAAACAAGAGAACAGAGTAAAGGAATTAAGAATAGTTAGGTTCCTGTGCTTTTTGAAAATTTTTCGGAGCAGTTTTTTTTAGCAGGAAGAACTCTAATGTGAAATTCTTTTTAAAACAGAGAGTAAACTTTAAAATGCATAATTTTTTTAATTATCGATTACAAGTTTGAAGATGTAATCAATACTAATTCTCAAATATCAAATATGATTGCGTTAGATTATCTAATATTATCATATCATCGGCACATTTTTAAACCCGTCTGACTGTAAGATTTAGTGAAATTTTGGCATTACAACTCAAAAAACATAATTTTAAATATTTTAGCAGAAATTTCAATTTCAACGCAATTAAAAAATCTGATATGGCCTTCTGCCAATTCTGTTTTAAATAACAACGAACTTTAACTGATAATATACTTAAAAGTCGTTGCTGTTTAAAAGATAGAAATAGTTTGTTGTTTTTAATAAAATTCAATATGTTTATTAATTTTATAACTCAGAATTAATTATAAATACTACTTGATTTTTATTATTCTGTTCTCACATACAATGGAAAATTACAACCATACGTGCTCATGTACACAGGTGCTCTCAGGCTTTCATTTGAAAGTATCGCATCGATCACAGAATATCCTCTGGTTATATAGTGTCAGACTCTCGAGTCAGTGACACACATAATTCTTAAAAGCAGAATATCTTTAGATATATCAATAGTATTAAGTTTTGCGATGCATTTTTCTCCAATCTCAGTTTGTGATATGAATGCTCAGTTTTCTTGATAAAATGACAAATTTTTTTGTTTGTCCATTAAGCTTTATTTATTAAGTGCCTCTTTCTTTGCGCTTACGGTACGTAGTATTTTGTTCTTGAGGTTTTTTTTCAGATATTTTTAATAATAATTGAATGATTAATCATTCAGTTAACATTAATAATACCAATGTTAGTTATTTAAATGTTGGGCAGCCCAACTGTTATAATGGTTAGCGTCGCTGACTGCAGTGCCGAAGTGCCCGGGTTCCAATCTCGGAGAACGGATGGATGTTTGTAAATGTATTGTGTCCGTGCGGCATGAAGGCACTCTAAATATGTGCAACCGAAAGTACTCTCGAGGCATTGGTGATAGGGAAA
>KK114557.1:291954-316773 GCA_000611955.2 Stegodyphus mimosarum
CTTTTCCCTCGGGGTGCGCTCATCAAAATTGGGGGGGCGAAACTGAGCTAAATCGCATTGTCACCTGTAAGGTACTCAAGGCTGTTGCCAACGACAGGCGTAAACTTGCGCTCCTTACCACAAGGAATTTGGAGGCTTGAGCAGACATGTGACAAGTGATTAGACAAGTGAGCGTTAGCAACAACAACACTTAAATGTTCGGTTTATTTGGTTATGGCAAAAAACTCAAGGACTACCTGTCTAAGGTAAAGGATGCATAAAGGGAAGATTTTCTAAGGGAAAATGCCCCGTATAACACGTTACACATGATAAGAAACAGCCAAAAACGCCCATTCATCAGATTAGCCCATTCATCAGCTAGCCCATTCATCAGATTCGAACCCCAGACCGACCTACCAGTGTTCAGGGACTTCACCACTTGGTGCCGCTTGTGCTGGATTAGTTGATTTAAAGGAAAACAGAGTAAAAATATATATGGAAGGGTGACGCGTTTCTACAATCAATTCGCAAAAATATGGTAGATATGTTCTTATAAACTTAATGAAAGAAAAACTAATTTGGTTGCTTATTTAAAGTTAATAACATTAATTATTCTATTACAATAAAGCAAATAGGAAAGTACTCTTGTAACTAGCAAAAGTAATCAATTAATGCATTGCTAATCTCATTAAGTCTGTGAGGTTTATTTGTGATACTATAGTATAAGATGTACATCTTTATTCTTCAGTAATATTTGAGAATTATATATTCATTCAAAAGTTTGTTTAATTATATTGGTAATATTTTGCAGATATTTTTCTTGACATGCATGTATTTTACTTCACACAGGGAACAGGGATAATCGCTTGCTTTATTATTTATTTATTCTATGATTGTCTTATTTAAATTTATTATTCCCGCCTGTGGCTCAGAATCTTTTCTGCTTTTTGAAGAGCAGAGACTCTGTGTCTGTCTTCCTCTAAATGCTTAGAACTGTTCTGGAAAAACCGATGCCACTCTTAGGCAGAATTTTACTCGATCCTTCCTTAACAGTTAAAACAATTCATACGTACGATTCCGTCACAATAAACATGAGAGGAATTACTGAAGTTTTAACAGAGCTCTAAAAAAGATGCATGACTACGATCTATTTTCCTTTTTGCTTTTTTTATTTTCACATCCTTAGCACGACCGTTTCATTCTTTCATCCTAGACGCATTGCGTTATATTTTGGACTATCGTCTGCGGTGGAGTAAGCATGCAGTTCTTGTTAGGAAGAAAATGAAACAGAAGTTGTCAGTTTTGAAAGTGTTGACTGATTGTAAATGGGACAAAAATAGACACATTGTTATTTTTGTTGATGTTGCATTTTAAGACTCTTCTAAACTCATGTAATATAATTCTTATAATTGTATCAGCAGAAACTATCAGCAGTTTCGAAATTATACAAAAGTGCTGTAGAAAACTGCTGTTCGCCTGATTATCGGAGCAGTTGCATCTACTTCCGTTTATGACATGCATTTTCTAACTAATCTAAGCTCAGCTGAACACGAATTTCGAGAACTCGCTGCAATTTTTTTTTCGCGAAAGTTTTGAAGATTTCTTCTTAATGACTATTAGAGAATCTATAACTTCAAAAATTCCAGAAACTTAGCTTCGATTCAACAACCTCAAAAAAAAAAAAGATCCTGTTATTGTTAGAAAGTATGATCTTTCAATAAGTCGATAGTGCAATTAGATTGCAAAAACACCAAGTGGATTTTCCCTTTTCTTAAGTTAACAAAGAACATATGTTGACTCCGTAACCCATTAAGAGAGTTTTGCGAGTGTTTAATGATGCATACCTCTTGACATCCACATGGAGAATGGCTATTTATGACAGCAGAAAGCTTTTACGTACCGCTTAATAGCGCCTTGTACCCACTACAGCGCCTCATTTTGTCACATACATTCCAGCACAAAAATATGCTTCCTTCGACATCCTCTGAATTTTACCGGATGTTTCAAAATCGTCTTTATACTGTATAAGGACATCAGGTACAGATAGCACTCGGCAGGACATCAGAAATTCACCATTGGTCGGACAAGTATAGACCCGCCGCACTGTGCGGTTCCACTCGTTTCGCCCCAGTTTCGAGGGAGATCGCCTAAGGGGTTCGGTACAAGTATTTCTCACCCATCTTCTCCTACCTTTGACAGACTTCCACGTCTGTTCCCCCTATCACCAACATCTCGAGAGAACTTTCGATTCGAAGCGCATTTTGAGTGCCGCCTTGCCGCAAAGATATTAAACGCTTACAAATATCCATATTTTTTATGGCATTCGAATCAGGGTCCATTGTGCGGCATTCAGCATCACTAATCGTTACATCAGCTAAGCAGCTGTGCGTGACATTACGTTTTTTAAATGTTAATGCTAGCTAATTTTGAATTGTTAAAAAAATTCGTTCTTGGACTTTAATTTTGAACAGCGGTTTAATATGCCGAGTAAAAAGAAGATAAACTTATATTATGCATCTTGAAAGAAATGTGACAATAGTGAGGAAGTTAATGAAACTTGTCAGATCGTAGAATGTAGCGGTTATCATGAAGAATAATGTTCTAAATACTAATTACTTCTATGGTTATCCATGTATGTCATCAGTAACTACTTTTTTCCATCCGAACTCAAAAACAAAGCATCAGAGTTGGCAAAATGTTGGATTCAGTGATTTGCTGTGAATGAGAAATGCACATTAAATTTCCATTCAACTAAAAAAATTAAAGTAATCGCCTTTTGCAGTTTAGCTCATATGCCACTGAACATTCATTATGCATTTTGTATTCGAGAATCTAAAATCAACTGAATGAATGAATTTAAGAAGCAATAACTACTTCACTTGACAGAAACCGAAGCTAGATTTTGGTTCACTTTTAGCTAGATGTGCTAAACTGTCCTTCAGATGACATCAATTTCCTTGAAACGTTTCACAATTTTAAAGCTAATTTTATAGAACTTGCTAATGTGACTCATCTGAATACAATTTTATTCTCGAGACGATTCCTTTATATTAAAGAGAAGTTTCCTAGTTTACCATAAAAGCATACTTCTATTAATGCTTTATATTTAATAGGTTAGGTCCTTTGAATACAGGATAGTTTGAGTCCAATATCACAAAGTTTGAATTCTAATTAATAATATGTACTAAATGCGTTATTAATGACACGCTAATACGCAAATATTTTCCCTGTTTTCCTTTTGCAGTAACAAAGGCCCTTTCAGGATAATTTTATCCGCCTTATGAATGGACAGCAAATGACAGACATTAACTTGTTTTCCGTTATAAATGCTGATGCAATTCTCACAGAAATCGAATTCTGGTAACTATTCTGAAAATGGAAAGCTTTGCAATTTCAATATATCCTGCTCTTCAATTAGCTTAATAAAAATTCATTTAACAGATATTTTACTTACAGAATATCATTACATAGTAAATTGGAGAATGTTATAAAGAAGAAATTTGATAAGTGTTAATTGGAATATGGTAAACTTAAAACAAAGAGCAAGATGATATTTACAGTTTATGAAGTATTGTTTAATACATGTAGAGACACGCCTGTACATGCCACATGTAGAGATATTGGGATTTTTGAAAGCAGGCGCGATGAAAAATGAGCAATATCCTCGCCGGGACTCGAACCACGGACCTCTCGAATACGCGTCGAGCGTGCTTTACCATTACACCACGAAGTCATGCGACGAAGGCGGGAGAAATACCTTATACAATATTTAAATGTCAAGAATAGTTTTATGAAATATCAAAGAAATTTAATATTTGCGCTTGTTTAAATGAATACATATATGTAATAATTTCGGAAAAACATAGAAGAGGAATCAGCTTTGCCGTCCTTGTCGTGACCTATGATGGATATTTTGATGCGTAGTTAACACCGGTACTTTTATCAGCTTTCAGCAGTCGAGTGGAAAGATGGAAGAAGATGTTGACACAATCCAAGTTTAGCTAATAACATCTTTATTTCTAGACATATTAGAAGCATTCTTTGTAGACAGTTACTTTTTGATCATAAACAATTAGAATAGTTTCTCATATACACAGACTAAAGGGGCGACATCATTTTAGACAGGGAAGCAAAGCGAGGAGCTATTAGCAAGACAGAAGCTAGAAAAAGAAGGTGACGTAATTATCTCACCAGAGTATTTATGCCACAGTAGGTGCGATTCAGAGACAAGTATTAGTTTTGGTTGCACTTTTCAAGCAGCGTAACGTAACGTAGAAAATCTTGAATTCGGGAGAAATGATGAATTTGTCAGGACTGAGTGTTCGGTGCATATTCTTGGAAAACATCTTCGTGACAGCTTAAAGTCCTGATCTTGAACAGGGAGCTGAATGCAGCTATGTTCTGTGGCAGAATACTGTGAATAAGTGGTAGAAGAACTACACTTTAGAGGGATTTAAAATCCTCTTTTATTAAACCCCAATTATGTACAGCCACTTCCCAACTCGGGAGGGATACAGAAAATAAAGACCGCACTTGGTCTAAAATGAACAATCAAATTAATTGAAACTAAGGCTAAATAGAAATTAAGTAGTTGTTGCTCACAGAGCTATAACGCGAGGTTGGCCTCTAAACTAAATGGTGCGTAGCAAGATTTAACTAACAGCGTCACGTAACAGCGCTACGGCTTAGAATTTAAATACTAGCTAGTCAGGCGAACTGTTGAATAGAGTAACAGTGGTCTGAGACTAAAACTCTCTCACACTGAAAGGTTTCTACCTTTCGATTAAATATAACTTGGCTCCACTTCAAATTAGCATAAAGCTGACACGTGCCCTTATTCTAACGGGAAGTTGAAATGAGAACAGATAGAAAAGGGAAAATTAAAATAAAACTTTGTTAGTTTAACTAAAACCTTACAAATTTAGGTGAAGATACCAAATTTAGAATGGTAATTTTGAGATTGCCAATTAGTTTTTAAAGCAGCTATCGTGTTTCCTTATATCTTACACACATATATCCCTGTTTACACATAAATAAAAATTAATAAAGAAATTTCGTATATAGGCTAAATTTTAAAAAGCAGTAAAACAGCTTAAAACTAATACTCAAGATAAGTCATATATTAGGTAGTTAAGAGTTGGGTAACATATTCCATTTCTCCACGACAGCAATTTTTCTCAATGTTTTCCTTATATTGTTTTTAAAAACCATGTTGCTAAGAATGCTTCCTTAGGATTAACGTCTAAAGAAATGGCACTATTAGCCACCCATTTTGGATGTCACACACATTTCGTCCTTCTAAACACCTATAACCATTCATTTACATAACAAAAAATGAAAGTGTCGAGAAAATTAGAAACAATGATTTAGTTTACGATCCTAAGCTTCTGAAAATTAACTGTTAAATTCTGAAAATTAAACGGTTTGAAATAGGAAGGAGTATTCGTTTTTCAATTGAATGTGCAGAAACATTTATTAACTGCAACCACCGTATGAAGATATAGAGTCATTAGGTTAGGTTTTTTTAATCAAGAGACGTGAAAAATATGCAGTGCCCTAGCCGGAATTCACATTTCATACCACTCGAATACGCGTGAAATATGCCGTCAATTATACAAAAAAAGTATGCAGAAATGAGGGAAATATACCTTATATACTCTTCCTTTTAAAGTGTGACTGGGATAAAGACACCCAGTCATCAAATCTCGGTGGTGACGAATTATCTTGTACCACCTTTTAGTTCGGTCGCCACTGTAGAGTCATTTGGTTTTTTGAAGCAGAAGACATGAAAAATGTGCAACGCCCTCTCCGGGACTTGACACCTGGACTTCTCATTTCAAGAACTAAAATCTAGATATAGTATTTATAAAATACCCGTTTCTTAATTAATTTACCTGTCATCGCTTTAACAAATGCTCACACTCTGCGAGGCTTTTTTTATCCTAACCCTAGCAATTGAATGTGCTAGCCTACTATGCTGAGCTTTATGTAGAATACATGGAAACATTTTTAAAAAATTCTGCAGAATTAATGTTTAACCATCGCAGATTGCGGTTTTACCTCAATTTAATCTAAAAATATAGAGATGTGATTTAGATAGAACATTAAAATAATCTGGTTAGTAAATTCGTTACCTAGTATCTCTAACATTCGTACTTACGTATCTTCTCGTCTACTGTTTTCAGATGAAAACTCTTCCCAAACAGTTCAATTGTGCTCCAGTAATGCATAATCGCGACTTCACAACTCACTTATAAGATCTTTTCCTTGTTTTATGAAATCGAGATTATTCTGCGATAAGTTAGTTTATTTTCAGTGAAGGAAGATATAAATTAATTGCTATACCACTGTTATTCCCACGCATTTTGAAATAAAAATGACAGAAATGTTAAACCTGGCTTCTATGGAACATCATGCAGTGCTTCTTCAAAGTTTCTTGGCCTATCAATGGCAGGGAAGTAAACTCGCTAAACACTGATAGTTCGGTTCAGGTTTCGAATCCCGAGGAACGGGCTTGCTGCAAGGCCATTTCGTGGTTTTTCTATGAGTATCGTGTATGCAAACCAGTTTCCCTTAAAACGTCCTTCACGAAGGCAACCCTCCCCTTAGGCAGATGGCCCTCGTGTGCTTTGCCATAATCAAATAACCCAAACCAATCAAAGTTTCTTCAAAGTTGCGGTATTCTGTCGTCCAAAAAATCGTTCATTAATGGACACAGTATGATATTTTTATTTGAAAATGGCTGAAGAATGCAGATGCATTGTGAAAAGTGTGACAAACGAATATCCATTTGAAAAGGAATGTGGTTCTATGTTTACAAAATTATATGTTATCTATTTTTATTATCTTTGATTAACTAACGTGTATCTTTTGATTAACTAAAAAAGCGGTTTGTTTCTTCGAAATTCTGTAGTATGATTGGCGCTAGTTTGACGGGATCTCCGTAAACTTTCATGAATACGGAAGTACGCAAAATTTTTAACTCCGCAAATTTGCTCTCGGTTAAAATAATGTCAAAAGGAATTACAATTGCATCATAAGGCAATACGATTTCAGATAATTGTAATTAATTCTCTTGCCGTGTAACTATTATTAGGTAATTAAAAAAGAATATATGAAGAGCACATATTTAATTAATGGTTATAAATCGTTCCATTAGTCAATATTCATCTTACTTAGAAATTACCTTGAAAAGTCTTTTCGTTTTAAATGTGCTTATATTCTGTCTTTCATTATTCCTAGTAATTTTTGACTTATGCATAGTGTATACACTGTCACTCAAAGCAGCACTGACACAGCCATAATTTAATCATATTCTTGATGAGGCGAATTTCTTTTTGCTAATGCTATAAACTGTTACTTGATCTTTTTGTGTAGTATTCGAAAGATTTCTGGATACGTTTTCGCACATTTTAGCTTGGTGGTTGGGTTAATAACTTTTAAACAGTATCTTAAATGCTAAAACAGAATTTGTTTCCCGAGTGAAACTTCAGTTTTTAAAATTTATTAAAATATATAGATACCTCACATTAGAGGAAATTCTGTAACTTTTAAACAACACAGATCGCTTAAAAATTTAGAAACTATTGTGCACTATGATGAACAAGAATTCAGAAGGATCAAAACTGTTAGTGAGAAAATGAATTAGTGAAAAAAGAGAAAATAATAGCCGTTATAAAATAATAAAATAATAACTGTTAGTAAAAAAGAGAAAATAATAGCTTAAAATCTTAATAAACAGTTCTTTGTACTGTGAAAAATGTTGGAAAGTCGTGTACAAGGAATGTAGTTAAATTTTTGCAACGGTTATTTTCAAGGCAGGATTAGAATTTTTAACATAAACACCAAAATTTGTTATTCATCAAGCTTGCAACCGATGTACATCATTTACTTTAGTGCAAGTTATTCAAAAAACGATGCATCCCTAAATGACTGGGAAAATTTTTAGTTTTATTAGTACGAAAAATACGACATTAAATAATTTTAAGTGCAATTACCCTCTTGTGCAAAATTAAGAGAATCTGCAAAATGTCCGTTTTTGTGAAATGTATTGAGCCAAAGTTACTAATTATGCCGCAGAAGAATTACGTAAATATTAGTAGTTGAATACATCAGTGTATACGGGCATGTTTCGAAACTGGGATTTTGGAGGGGATATAAACACACGAGGAGGTTTCGGCAATTAGTGTGTTCGTATTCTTCACGGCATTCGTGGAGTTTCTAGCAAGAGTTGGGTAAATTTTGTAAGCTATAGGAAGTAAAATGAGTAGCCACCAACGTATGGATGACGGAATAACATGGAGAACAGTCGGTAGATTGGAGGCAAGCCAATCAAAGCACATATAGCTACATCAATGTAACGCACTGTCGTCTGCTATTTGTGGGAAAAGTTTCAGGACACTGGTTGCATATATAGAGAAAACCTGGTCAAGGTGGACGAATTTCTACAATGATGAATGAGAATAGTTATTTGGCACTTTCATTCCGGCGACACAGCATTGCTACAATTTCGCAGTTCTCGTATGAGTTGTAATTTTTTTATACATAATTTAGAAGTCATTTACTTACATTCACTTATCTTAGATTTGAAACCCCTGAATGACGATGCCATTGGGATACCATTTCTACAATATGTAAGTAGGGCATTCAGAATACCAAATTAGGAACAGACATAAGTATTGCTATTTCTTAAATGCGTTAGATATGTGACTACTTTGTACAGTTTTACATTTAATACTTAGGATAAGTTAACCTTAATCACTTAGCCTTAATTAGATACATAAGCCTTAATTAATTTCCTAAGCCGGGCTAAAATATATTATATTAGCTAAGAAGTTTCGTCTTCCAACAGTGCAGTTATGCAAGAAAGTTTCTTATTTATTGAGCATTAACACTCTTTTCTTACCTATTCTTGCATACAGACAATTTATAAGTTAGTTTGAATTTCTCTTGAAAATATCCGAAATAAGTAATATTACTTTTTTAACTAGTTACAATTATGAAAAAGATTACTACGGGTAGGTATCTAGAAAAGTCCTTTAAATATGCATTGTTTGGGAACTAAACAAGAACAAACACTGTAATATATTTTCGGAAGAAGTGCTTCTCGCTTACCAATGGATTTAGACAAAAGTCCTAGTTTTTCCTCATGAACCAAACATTAGTTTGTACAGAGTCATTATAAATAGCCTTTCTTTCATCACTGCATGAAAACATCGTGACGAGAAGGTCAGATTCTACTGTACGTTGGCGGTGTAGCATTGTGTAGTTGAGATGCTGTTGAAAAATAACAGCCACAGAGCTGCTGGAGATGCAGAGTGGTACGAAAAGATACTGCACAACCCACTTGAACTAGGTGGGAAAAGGATAGTTTGTTTTATACCACAGTACCGGGCTGAAAGGGAGATGGGCGAGATCGTGCACTCAAAATTGAAACACCAGGCGAAAAAATGGCATCATTACGGGTCACTACAAAAATCAAGTCTACCAGAATCCTAGCAGTAGGATTATTACGCTGACTCTCATGTGAAACTGAAATGATATTATCCTACTGTATACTGCCCGTATGTCAAGAACAGATCGCTAGCTATTATTTTCCGAGATCTTTTACCAGTTTTGTCAAAACACAACAATAATTTCCGCAGAACTATGCCATAGTTTTATAAGGCAAAGCTCAAATGCACATTGCGCAACTCGTGATTGATTTCTTGTGTCGGTGGAGCTAAGTAATGCTTCAGCATCCATTACACTTGCAGGATTCCAGCTCCAGCAACAAAAATTTGACTTTTCAAAGGAAAACAAAATTCACTGCAGACATTTCCGAGCTATTCTATAGATTCTTCCAAAAAAGACCATTCCATTCGAACAATGTAAAAAACAGTTGTACTATGACTTACACACCGCTAATAGTGAGTTGTACAAAGTACTTGTGATTACACCGAAAGACAAAGAATTTTCACAGATGTATCTGGCTTTTCTCAATTATAAATAAATAGCTGCTGTTATTAAAGTTCTAGTCCTCGATTACGGGACTTTTTTCGTACTAGCAAAGATAACTATTTTTTATTATTTATTTATTACGTGCTTCGGTGCTCCAGCTTTTGGAACTACACCGAAAGGGATGAATGGCCCGTGGAGGACGTTTTAAGGGAAACTGGCTCGTATCCACAATACACATGGAGAAGACGACAGAAACGCCCATGCAGCCAACCAGCTCGAGCCTCTGACCGAATTGCCAGTGCTCTGCGGCTTTTACCTCTCAGCCGCTGGTGGGCCTAGTTGACAGCCTTATGAAAAAAAATTGCCTAGAATTACAGATTCATTTCCATGAAATGTATTGCTACGAAATGCCTATCTGCAATAAGATAGCTTCCTGTAAAGCGGGGTAAGGGTTCCCAGAAAGTGGCAAGTAAAAGCAGGATTGACACATTTGGCGCAAAACCGTCCATTTGGTGACAAAATTGGTGATGCCATAGACGAAGGGAAAGCATTCTAGAACAATTTCTTACCGGGTTTCCCAAGAATGTTCTCGAAAGCAGGTCAAAATCTATATATACCCTGCTTGTATGCAGAGTAGGGAAGTATCTAGGGTATGTTGAGTTCAGTAGTTGTGTCTTGAGTTCAGAAATGAGGTCGAGAACGATCAATGGAGTCGGAAGCTATACTTTAGTGGTTTGCCGTGAAGCTATCTTCACCATTATAGCCTCATAGAACCCGTAGAACGCAACGGTATGTTACGCATGCGCACTTGCAAAGGTGTAGAGTTTTTTATGTTTGATATGTAAAAATGAGCAATGCCTTCGCCATGACTGGTACAACGACCTCTCGAATGTGCTATCGTTACACTAAGAATGCATGCTGAGAAGGAGGCAGAAAATAGCTAATATACTCCGCCTTCTAAACAACGACTGGGGATTAGAGGACTCAGTCGCTAAACCCTCGTTGTGACGAATTGTTGTGAACAATCATTTAGTTCGGGTCTGACAGGTGATAAATATACAGTGCCCACCCTGAGACTCGAAACCTGAAACTTTCGAATACGCGTCGCGTATACTTCCAATTACACCACAAAGGCATGTGGAAAGTAGGGCGAAAATATATTATATACTTTCCCTTCTAAAGATCAACTGGGCATGTGGCGACCCAATCGCCAAATTCTTCTGGTGATTAATTATTGTCCACCACATTTTAGTGCGGGCGCCACT
Source organism: Stegodyphus mimosarum (assembly GCA_000611955.2). Lineage (NCBI taxonomy): Eukaryota > Metazoa > Arthropoda > Arachnida > Araneae > Eresidae > Stegodyphus > Stegodyphus mimosarum. The sequence continues at coordinate 303,138 of KK114557.1, forward strand.
TGTAGACTGGTTTCTTTTTCGAAGCAGGAAACATGAATGTGCAACGACTTCGCCGGGACTAGAAACTGGACCTCTGGAATATGCGTCGAGTGTGCTACCCTTACACCACGAAGGCATCCTGAAAGGAGGGAGAAAATACGTTATAAAGTAATAAATACGTTTATGCATATACATTTGTAAAAACGTTACCATATACACAAAGTTAACATACTAAGTAACTGCTAATATAACTAAAAGAAATTAGTCAAAAAATTAAGCAAAATTATTTGCTGATTCTATAGTTCGCAAGATTGTTCTAAAGCTGAATTATATTTCAAACATTTATCTTTAACTTACAAAAATTGTAACAAGATAATGAAATTTCTTTAGGGCGTCACTTGGATGAAACACTGTTTGGCTTATAATGTCATTTTTAGAAAGTTCCTCAATGTTTCGGTTATTTATGGTTGTAACTAATTTCAGTTCCTTCGTAATTATTCAAGAGGAATAGTCGAGTAATTTGGAGTCATTTTGTATAGTATTTTTATTCGGTTATTACGTTTCTTTATTAGACATCGTGTTTTTACAGACACGTTTTACTTTAAAGGATTTATTACTGAAAACTTCTCATTTATCTACAGCGTTATCATAAAAGCAATTTTTCAAGAAGAATTTAAAACACGTTTCTTAAAATTGGTTTGTAGTATTGATTCTAAGTAAAACGTGGAAGTCGAGATTTAGTCATTAAACATTGTTCGTGATGAATCAACATCTCGTGTTTTCTAATAAGACCCTGATAAATTACTGCTCCACGATGAAAAGTATCAGTTAATGCTGATAAATGGAACTTACCTGTTTGTTACGATAGTGATCCTGTCATCAAAGAAAACAGACAAACATATCCTGTACTGAAAATCTTCTAGAGTGATAATCCTTTTCCTTCGCTGACGTGTAGATAAAGAACCTTCATTACTTCCAGACTTCGGTTGGTGGCAATTACTCTCTGCATTGTGATTGACAGGCTAACGAGGACTTCGCAATCTAGTTTAATTGCAGGTTAGATTAAAATAGTTCAGTTATACTCCCGAGTTGAGTGCCGCAGTCAATAACAACGACATTCATGAGGCGTTTAATAAAGGAGAGAAATTTCTGGCTTGGGTAGAACTGGTAGTGTGTTATGAACTGTGGACACATTTTTATTTCCTGTATTTGCTACAGAAAATGTAGATTTGGGGGAAAAAATTCGATTCAGCAATTTTAACACGATCGAAGCCTTAATATGAAATACAATAATTTCACTGTGAAATATTTTGATTAATTTGATCGGTATGATTTATCTTAAACTTCCTTTAAATTTCTTCTAAATGATGCGATTTTGAATGTTTCTCATATAATCTTATTCAACAGTCCCACTTACCATTGCAGCGTTTTCATCTTTATACCATCTGATAAGTCACACAAGTAAACTTCCAAACATATGTTTTTTGAAATTTTTAATGTAAGCCAACTTTGGCGATTTTTTTTATTGTTCGATGCCTTGGTTATCGTGTAGTTGGTAGCAATGGTGATTTCTTAACTTTCTAAACTGACGAAGGATCTCGCTCTAAAATCTCCAATTTCTCGAAGCTGGCAACGTTAGCAAAGTCATGAAAATGATTCTGAGACATATACATAGACGACCTGAGCGGCTGGAGAAAAGACAAAAATTTGATTCTTCACTGTAATAGTTCGTGTTTTCAATTGACGAAGAGACTGAAGCTCTACATGAAGAAATTTAATAAAATGATGTGAATAAACGCATGTAAATATACGGGAAACATTGGAGAGGAGAAACGGCGTTTCTCATAGTTCCATTCGATGCTGTTTGAGATGACTAACTTTCGAACATTCACAGAATTTTTTTCTTTATTATTTTTCTTTATCCTTGTAAGGTTTATCCTTATTTTATTAACAGTTATTTTAAGTTATGCAACTTTTCTATCTATTCTAATTTCAGCTTATAATTTCCTAACAGAATGTAATTTCAGAAGTGCAGTGAATGCACATGTGTAACAGTAATATTTAAGTCGACGTTTCATCGACTTGGAGAGAGAGAGTTTGATTCTCCTGACTAGAGCGCGTTTGCCTTTTGGCTGCGTTCTCTCCTAGATACTACACTCGGCCATACTTTAGGCCCTTGCTTGGCTTCGCCGATTTAATTAATATTTAGGGCCTAACTACTTAGAAACTTGACAGCTTCGGCTATATTTTTCAGATAGGTTTAGCTAAGCTTAGTTTAGTTTAATTTCATAGTTACTTAAGTTCAAGCCCAAGTGGAAGCTTTGCTGTATACTCCGAGTTAGGAATTGATCTAATTATTCTGAGAAATAAAGGGTAGGTAACCCTTCTTAAGTCTTACGTGTTTATTCTCATACTTAAGCGATTATTCGCTGGTTAGTGCTTGTGGGGTTCTAAGACTGAACATTGAGTTAAATAAGTAAAACCCAAATTTGGCGCCCGAAGTTGTTCTTAACAAACCATTCCGCTAGGTAGTGAAGATTTCTCGTTGACCCTTCCTATCATTCAGTTCCCTCAGCCACAGCCAAACCGCATGGAGGAATTCGGATTTGTGGAAACAATGAGAGCGGCGATGAAGCCAACAACAACTTTTGATGGAGGAGGATCCTTAATGACCTTCCTGGAGCAGCTGGAGTTACACTTTACGTTATACCCTGCGAACCAGCCGCAACGAATTATCATCGCTACGTCAAATTTAAAAGGTTAAGCCCTCAGTTGGTATAAGAATATTGGCAAGAGTTTGTTGGGGGATCCAAGATCAGAAACGTATACGTGGGAAAAATTTTAAAATTCGCTATTAAAAGCATTCCCAGTTGTAAGAGATCGCGCAAGACCGGAATCAGAATTATTCAGTAAATATCAAACTCATGTTGACGAGTTAACGGACTTCATCTTAAGAAAGATCCATATTGCCAAATAATTGAGAAAAATATATGGAAAATAGCCCGACAAGGAAATCATTGAAATAATTTTGCTGCGGTTTCTCCGTCAATTCAGGACTTTCTTGATGTTAGAAATCCGCAAACGCTGGAAAGCTTATACGCACTAGCTGTCAAAGTTTAGAGTAAGCGAACGGCCGATAATACGTGTACGAACAAATTTAGGCAGTATTCAAGGTTTTACGCCCAGACGAAACCTCAAGATCAGCAGAATTGCTACCGGCAAGAAGGGAAGGTAGCAAAGCCGGATAAGAAAAAAGCTGGTCAGCTCAAACAAGGCGTTTGAAGAATTGAAACACGCCTTAATTAACGCCCCTGTTCTTCCCAGAAGAATCAAAATTTGGAAATTGCGGCAGACGCGTCTGACTACGCAGTTGGGGCAATTCTTTCCGAAAATGGGCAGCCAATAGCTTTTTTTAGCAAGACGCTTAATCAAACTGAACGAAATTATACCGCAACTGAGCAGGAAACCCTTGCGGTCCTATGAGCGGTGCAAAAATTTCGTGTGCACTTTAGAAGTGCTTCAATAACTGTATATTCAGATTATGCGGCAGTTGGTCGCCTATACTCCGATAAAAATATTTCGCCCCGGCTCATACGTTTGACACTAAAACTGCAAGAGTTTAATCTAATAATAAAACACACGCCGAGGAAAGAAAATGTAGTTGCGGACGCACTATTAAGAATAAAGATCGATGAAGACGGAAATACAATTAAATGTGCGATGCTAACTGGGAAAATAATTGAATCCCGGGAAACAATAATTGCCGAATTAAAAGCGGACTCGGAATTTAAGGACATTTGCGCTTATCAAAATATCCGAAAATATTGAGATCCCGAAAATATTGATCCCGAAAATACTGAGCATGCGGACTTAACGGCTATTCGGAATAGGGTGGCCCATTATGAAGTTATTGATAAATTGCTCTTTTACACGAAAACAACCAACGATAATCAAGAATTGCGGCCTTTAGTCCCAGTGAGTTTAAGCTTAAGTATTCTACAGGAGCTCCATGACTCGAAATTAGGACGCCATTTGGGTTTAGAAAAACCCTGCAAAGGCTCCACGAAGCGGTGTATTTTCCGTAGTTATACAAAGTTGTGACGGCGTAGGTCAGGTCATGTCACTTGTGTCAATTAATTAACGACGTTAATTACAACCCGGCCGGATACTTAAACAGCATAAAAACCACTTTCCCAAATGAACTGATTGGCATTGATTTGCTTGGTCTCTACCCGAGAACAAAGATTAATAAAAATAGATACTTGTTAACCATTGTGGATCATTTTACAAAATGGGTGGAAATAATTCCCCTTAAACGGGCTTTAGCGAAAATAGTAGCAGATTCGTTTCTAAATAAATATATCTTAAAATACGCAGCCCCAGTAAAAGTAATATCAGATAATGGTAGACAATTCACAAGTAATTTATTTGAAAAACCTTTGTACAAGCCTTGGCATACGCCATCTAAAAATGGTACCTTATAGACTGCAATCAAATATTGGGGAACGCGTAAATAAGAATATAGATAACATTATTCGGGGATATGTTAAGAATTATCATGACCGTTGGGAAAGCTGTGTCAATGAATTGGGCTTTGCCTTGAGAACAGCAAAACATGATGCCACATAAAGAGCCCCGCAGTATTATTCCTAGGACGAAAAATTTTAACGCCACTGGATAAGCTATTTTTCGTTCAACAAAGACAGGAAGAGTTTCAATTGAATGATATCCAGAAGGTTATAAATGAGGCCATCAAAAATTCTGATGCGGCAAGGTCGAAACAAAAAGTCTATTATAATAGAAAGAGTCGCGAGGTAGAATACACGATAAACGAGAAAGTTTTAAAGAGAAAACACTCGTTGTCATCCACACTCAAAAATAGGGTAGCCAAATTTGAGCCCAGGTTTGACGGGCCTTTCATTATCGAGAAAATTAAATTTTCTACGGTTTACTTAAAGGCGAAAAATGGACAGCAAGCAATTGCTAATGTGGACCAGCTGAAATTTTACTATAGTCGTACGGATTTTCTAGTCTTAAAAGATCTATTGCAGGTTCCTGGGAGCTCGCCAAGAACATTGATTTCACCGTCACCTAGCAGGGATCCCCCAGCAACAAAGAGAAAACAAGCGGAGAATAATAAACAATGTACCGCGAAGCGAGAGCAAGAGCAGTCACAAGATTCATACACAGCACGAAACAAGAGAACGAAACAGACAAAAGTTCCCCTTCAACAGAAATGGAGATGGGAAAGCGGAAATGGCCTGTGGAGAATATTCAAAAAAACTTCCAACACCAGAACTGAAGCCAAGTACCTCGAAAGAAGTCGCAGGAATATGCCAGCCAAGATCTACGAGAAGAAAACAATCCGACGAGGCAAGATCCATTCCTTTTCAGGAAACAGGAAAATCAAGAAAAGATTGAAAGATCCCGAGGGAAAATGCGGATACTACAAGGCAAAGAGGAAGCCAGAGTTCCAGAACCATCAACAGACGAGAAAAGCAGGCCGATTCAACGCCTGAGGAACGAAAAGAAAGGAGGAGCCGGAAGTGAATACCAGCCGCCCGAGAAGACTGAGAATTTAAGGTCTAGGGTCTCCCACTTGGCAAGAATTGTCTGAGAAAAGATTGGAGAATTATAGAAATCAAAAAGATAAGTGAAAATTTTCCTTATTTAGTATTTTGTATTGAAAGTTCGATTTATGTCATGTGTTTAAAGTTGCTAAATACTGTTTAAAGCACGAAATTGAATTCGCAAGTTTGCAAAAAATGTATTCTTTTGAGAATTCTCAAATTAGGCGAAACTAATTTGTGAATATGTTTAGTCGAAAGACTTCAAATGTGTTAAAGAATGAGTCTAGCAAAAGTTTGTAAATTTTGTATAGCAACTATAACGAATGATGTAAAATGAATTTTAAAATACTGCATGTTAAAATGTTCGATTGAATGTAGAAATGCTAATGTCAGCTTTTAAACTATTGTAAAAGTTAAACTTGTACAAATGTAAGTTTTTGTTAAACATGACTGTAAATACTTTGTATAAGAGATGAATTGAAAGAAAGTATAGATTGAATGTGTTTTAAGTTAGGCTCTCCAAACTTCACCTAAGAATTTAAATTAAGTTCTATTTTAGGACATTAGATCTAGTTTTGTGTTTAAGGAGTTTTCTGAACTCTGGAATGTCAAGTTCTAACACATCGTAGCTGTCGGATAGTTGGTAGTGTATCTTCGCGATAACACAACAGTTAAGACGCTCATTTCACTCAGAAGAATTTCTGGAGAGCGTGGAAGGAAGGTATTTTAAAGTCTGGTGTGAATGAAAGCGTGTAGGGTCAAATATAATTTCAATAAAGAGTGTTGGTAACAAAAGTGGAAGTTATTTTTAAGAACACCACTAATACAATTTTCTTCCACATAATTTGTGGAAGGACCGAGACTGTATAAACCTTTTCATTAGAGAAGAAGGGGTTTGTCCAAGTCAGTTTGTATAAATTTGTGAAATATATTTCTCTTAGTTTTGGAATAGCTTTATAAATTGTGTAAAGTTGGCCCTAAACAGTAAAAGTTTTAATGATGAATTCAAGAAACCACACTTGCTGCAAATTTAAAACTTTGATGGGAAAGAGTTTAGAATTTATACTCTTAAACAAGGTCGTTTTGAGACCTTATTCTTCGAGTAGTTAAATTGTGGTGTGGAAAGATGTAAGGTTTACCTTAATTTTATTAACAGTTATTTTAAGTTACGCAACTTCTCTATTTATTCTAATTTCAGCTTACAATTTCCTGCCAGGATGTAATTTCAGAAGTGCAGTACATGCAAATGTGCAAGAGTACTATCTAAGTCGATGTTTCGCCGACTTAGAGACAGAGTCTGATTTTCCTGACTAGCGCGCGTTTTCCTTTTGGGTACGTTTTCTCTTAGGTACTACACGTGGCCATACTTTAGGCCCTTGCTTAGCTTCTCCGATTTAATTAATAATTAGGGGCCAACTACTTAGACACTTGTTAGCTTCAGCTATATCTTTCAGATAGCTTTAGTTAAGCTTAGTTTAGTTTAATTTCATAATTATTTAAGTTCAAGCCCAAGTGGAGGCTTTGCTGTACACTCCGAGTTAGGAGTTGATTGTAAGTATTCTGAGAAATAAAGAGTAGTTAACCCTTCTTAAGTCTTACGTGTTTATGCTCACACTTAAGCGATTATTCGCTTGTTAGTGTTTATGGGGTTCTAAGATTGAACATTGAATTAAATAAGTAAAACCCCACATCCTTTGGATTAAAAAGTATAAAACAGAAAATAGTACACACTCACACACACACACACACACACATATATATATGTATATATGTGGAAAACCATATACGCAACGCTTTCGTACCTCACTGATAGCAAACGGAGGAGTCAATGACGTTGAAGTCACCGCACTGGTTGATCTCGGTCGAGAATAAAAATAACCTTGGTAGATTTGAAGTTAACCACGGTGCTGCATGTGGAGCGCGACCTTCGGAAACTTGAAGATCACGTGAGGAGGCCTACCACTAGGCTTGCCAGACGTTCGGGATTAGCCCGAATAATCTCGGTTTTTAAGTGTTGCCCGGGGTAATGTTAGAGGTTGCAAAAGTGTTTAGAATTTTATGACTGGAGAGGATATTTTAAAATTTCATACGTCTACTTCACTTTTGATACGTACAATATCAGGTTTTTAAACATTCTTTTACGCCCGTGCACCGCTTATCTAGCTTTGGAGGAAGCGCTGACGTAGATTTTGTTGAACTCGTGGCTACCGTCTCATCACAACCTTCTGCTCAGTCATTTGGCAGCACAACAGGGGTAATGTGTTCATGTCGTTTTCGTGCGTGAAGTAACTTGTCTACAAGTTGTTGATCATAATGTGTGTTTAGTGTTAACCTGCAACAGGAATACATTTTTTTTCAAATTGTGTAATGACAGTAACAATGAACGTATTTATTGCACACTAGTGAAGAATATTCTGCTGCACTTAAAGGAAAGTGATATTGAAGAAAATGTGAAAACAGCTAAACAGTGGAGTGCTATTAATGTTACTGCTTCAGCAGATCTAAGGGACTTTTTTAAAGCTAGAGATGGGAATATAGTGCTATGGAGCTTGTGGCTAAAGAAGCTACATTTTCATACAGCGCAGTAGACACAGGTCAGTTTCAAAACATCAGGCTGCACATCTAAACTAGTTAAAAAGTTATGTGACTAAAACATTTCATTTGCTAGAATGAAAATCGAAGTAGTTTTTGCTAACTTTATTTCGCCATTTATATTTGATTATGTGTTGCGATCTTTGGAAAATGCTAATTGGGTAGCAGTAACGAAGGGTAACTGAAACAGAAATGAAGTAAACTTGTTCGGATTGTTGTAAGATATTGTTGCGTACGTACGGGTTAGTAGTCGATTGAATGCACAAGTCGTTAAAAATTAAATAAAATTTATTCTTTTCACAAGAAATCAAACGAAATACTGAAATATTTCCTCAGAGATATTCGTACAATATCACAATGTTTCAAACGTTAAACAGAACTCAATTCAAAAATGAGAAACTAATTCGATCTCTCAGTGAATTCGATACAATCAAATAACAGCATTAAGTAAACAATACAGTTCGCTTAAAACAACAACAACTGAGCTGAGGTGTTTTAATTCGGCTTTCATAAGCTTTTTAATTATTCACGAGAACATTCTGGTAAGATCTATTTTCTCGATTTTTCTGAATGGCAACAGCAATTACGAGATAGTTATTTATTAAGTATTAAATGCACGCGCTCTTGTATTTTTACTTTTTCGATGTAGCTTTCTCTTCAAATTCTTCTGCGTTGTACGGGAAAATAAAAAAAAAATAATTACAAATCTAAATAAATACGAAATCCGTAACAATATTTTAGTCCGGAGAAGAGAATTCAATTTTTAAATTTCGGTGGGGTGCTAGGTGAAGCTGCTCGTATTTTGAATTAGTATTTTTGCAGTGTTTGAAAAAGTGAAAATTTGAAGAAATGTTTGTTTGTTATACTGCTGTTATATTGCTGAGAACACTAACGGTAATTTTGATGGCGTTTAGATTGCTGATTGCACTAACATTAATTTTGTTTAGGTGAAGAAGAAGCTGCTAAATGCTAAATGTTAAAATTAATTCAGAACGTTCTTGTAGGAATGCTATGGTGTAATTAAAACAAACAAACCATTTCTGAAAAACGTCATGTCTAGTAAAAATACAAATGAATAAATAAAGTTTAATGTTTCAGTAAACTGCTCAGATGTTTTAGTAATGTCCTGCTTTAGTCCCCCAAAAATATCATAAGACTACCTGCTACGTTACACCTCAATTGTTAGCAGTCCCATTGTAAGCAGTTACTTTTGTTATCAAATGATCAAAAATCGTATAGCTAAAATGTTACATTTTACTCTTTAATTTAGTTCACTAAGAACTTTTAACTTACATATTTTATAATTTATTTTTTAAAATTAGCGTTTCAACTATTGGACGAATATCAAATAAAGGATATTCCATTAAGAATAATATGGTTTTAAAACGAAATGTTAACAATGTTTAAAATGTTATCACTAATATGTATTTGTGTTTATTAAGCTTTGATAATTCGTCGTGACTAAATATCTGCTTCAAGAACGTTAATTTTTAGCAAACAATTACCTTTACAGACGAATTTTATTATTATTTTTTTTGAATGAATACGTTAACAAACAAAAGGATCATTTTGATTGTGAAAACATTCACTCGATACACACGAGACGCCCTTGCGTTTGCAAAAGGTGTGGTTTATAGCAGTGCCATCATTGGACTAATGCTTTTCCAAAACAAGAGAGGAAATGCTGTTAGAGTGACCGGCGAGTGATACCGATTCATAACAACTTACGTTTTTTCGGCTCGCATTTGAAGGACATTGATCTTGGAAGTCATGTGGTTCCAACAACACGGAGCGACATGCTAACGCCACCATCGATGTATAGCAAGTTTGGTGAGAGGATAATTTTACGAAATGCAATTGTTACTTGGCTTCCAAGAAGTTGTGATTTAATTTCTGCAGCATATGTGTATTTTGTAGAGTTATTTCAAATCAATTATGTACATAAACAAAACACAAACACTTGAAACATTGACAATAAACATCGAATGCTGCATTCGGGATGTTAATACCGAGTTATTGCATGCAGTCATAGAAAATTGTGTTCATCGAATTTGCTCCTGTGCTCGAGGTGGATTTAAATAATGTTTCATTAAAAACATAATACCATACACTGTACTTCAAAATAATATTAAAAAGTTTGGTTGAATCTAAAATATTCTAATTTTATTACATTTTTAAATCATATCATTCTTAGAGAAAAACTCTTTACATGAAATCGGTAACAGGCATAAGGCAAATTAATGTGTTACACAGTTTAAATGCATGGGTATTTAAAAAATAGGCACATAATAAAAAAACAATTAAACTATTAGTTTATGAACCCTCACAATGTAAGTTTTCAGATTTAGAAATCTTGTTTTTGAACGCTGCCAATATCCGTGGTAGACAGTCGACAAAGCTCCGCATTGAATGCAAAAATTCGTTTAGAACACACTACAGTTGACCCTCGATTAACTGTGCTCCGACTAATTGGATTGCAGATTAGCTAGATGTGTATAATTAATTAATTAGGATTATTTCTTGCCAGAGGAGGAAAAAGAATTGCTATCAAAAACTATCAGCGCAAAACAAAACAGTCTAGAAAAAATATATAAAACGGAAAGGAAACTTACGTAGGATTACAGAAAGAATAGGAGATAATCCTTTAACTTAGTTTCCTCATTTGTAATGATTTTTGTTCTTCTATTATTTACTGCATGTTCTTTTATAAGATATTTCTCCCGCCTTCTTAGCTTGCCTTCGTGGTGTAGGGGTCAGCACGCTCGACGCATATTCGGGATGTCCGTGGTTCGAATCCCGGCCAGGGCATTGCCCATTTTTCATGACTCCTGCTTCAAAAATACCCAATGTCTCTACGGTGGCGCTCGAACTAAAATGGTGTTGGATGATGATTCTCCACCACCAGGATTTGGTGATTGGGTCCCCTAATCACCAGTCGCCTTTTAAAAAGAAGAGTATATAAGGTATTTCTCCCGCCTTCGTCGCAAGCCTTTGTGGTGTACATTATATGCCAGGTTAAACTTTTGCAAAATAGTTAAACTGCTAAGCTAAGAGTTTTATTCATACTGTTATTAGTAGAAATTTTCAGAGAATTGCAGCATGTATTATTATTCTTTTTTCTCAACTACCCTCAGATTAATTGTGATTTAGAATTAAATGTGGACGTCGTCTTCCATATTATATTTAAGTATATGGTAACTACATATTTTTATTGGCATTGATGAATTTGTTCTGATAAAATATTATCTTTCTAGTTCGAAGCCTGCTGTTAAATATGCGAAATATTTTAAATTGTTTCCTCTGCCGTTAAAGTTATAGGTTAAAAAAATATTTTTGGAGTAGCAATATAACGTTATTAAATACGCTTTAAAATATTAATTTCTATATTTTAAATGCATGACATTAACAATAAGCTTGTTTATGGCCGGGCTCTTTCCATACTACCCATATGAGGGCGTAAATACAATTTTTCAGTATTTCAAACTATTTATGATAGCAGTTTTGCAGGTAGAATAAGGCAGTTTATAAGATTACAGACAAGATTATTCGGTAACTAAATCAAAATGTTATTTTGAGTACAGTTTCCAAAGCTTGTATACTTTTGTAATATACAAAGTTGTACAACATTTTAAATAATTTACTTCTTGTTCTTCATTTTAAATGTATAAAACTAGAACCAAAGACCTGTGTTTTAAATTTCATATTTTAGTTTCTTCTGTTTTTTAGACACTGAACCTTAGTCTTATACTTTCATTAATAATTGATATCTTCCGCTGAAACCTTGATTTATAAGCTAATGCCACTAACTTGTCAGCTAGTGTCAGCTGTACATAACTCTCCGATTTAAAGGTCAATGTTTTCAGCTGAAGATGAGAGTTTTTCTAACTATTGTAAGTGTGATTATATATGTGTTTATTAGATTGGTAAACAATTTAATTGTTCTATTTTGGTCTTTGCACTTATTAATGTTTGCAATATGATCAATAAGAAGCCTTTAATTTCTTCTAGGGAGAAAAACTTGTCTTGAGATACATAAACTTATGTTTTACGGAATGCATAACAAACTTAAACCATGAAAACAAAGTATATGGGAAACTGAAATGGACCTTTTAATATAAATTTAAATAAAAAAATTTAAATTGTTGTGATATCTCAGGAAATATTTTACGCAATTCTCATCAACAATATCTACTACACTGAAGAATTAGAAGGAAAGGATCCTCTAATTTTAAGATATATACATCCACACATGCATGAAAGATTTCCTCCAGGTGCTGAGCCTTTCAGCTGAATGCAATCAGATATGTGATCGTGCAATGTACGTCTGTGTACGAAACATTTTGTGGGCAGTATTACAAAATTCATTATAAGAGAGAAATTATCAAAAGTACGTAGATAAACGAGACCGCGATTTAAAATAAAAATAGTTATGATACATTTAATTGAACCTTCCCGAGTACTCCATTTGGCCTCCTATGATCTATTTCATGACCATTCCTGTTGCTCCTTTTTAAAATTCATAGAACCAGGAACCATTTTGCTCTGAAATTATGCATAATTTCAGTTTCTGCGTTGAATAACGCTTAGCAGCTCAAATCACCGCTCTCAAAATGCAAACATTTCCATAAAATATAGCGACGTATAAAAAATGCAAACATGCAACAGAATTTTGCCATTTAATGATATATACCACAATTTATAGATCGATGTAAAAGAGGGAAAAAGAAAAAAATACCTCCCTTGGCGGAATCACGGACAATGTATGGAGAAATTTTTCAGTGCCCGACTTATCTCAGGGTCTTTTGAAAGGCAAGGACTAACATCAACAGAATGAAACACCATTATTTATATCAGTCTTTCAAAAGACACAATTGTCAGGCCACGCGAACCGATAGATGGCGCTGTAGCATAAATTATGATGCGCCCGATTTTTTTTCAAAAACTGAGCATTTTAAACATCAAAATGATAGCTACCAAATTTATTTGGAGATTATTCATGGAAACGGGAAAATGGTTTTATGATGCATTTTCCCCTGTTGTTTTGTTTTGTTTGCCTGTTTACATCTTTTTAGGTACGCACGCTTTTAAATTTAGAAATAAAGCTGTAATTAGTGTAAGAGAGTATATTACGATAATTTATATTTATTTATTTTTAGGAGCTTATAAAACTATTACAATCAGTATCTAATTAAAGATTTTAATCCTGAAAGAATTATATTGTTTTTTCGTGAAATATTTTTGCAGTCTTCAAATCCACTTACAATAAAATTTCTAAGGTGATCAGCCAAACTGGCTTTGCGTTTTAAATTTAAAAATTTGTTTTTAAGTATTGATGTTAATGACAAAATTTGCGAACAAAAACAAAAGTCTACTGTTTACGCTATTGTTTACGTAAATGAACAAACAAAGATAAACGAATTAGAAAAAACGCTATAGCTTAACCAAAGTATGGATATAGTAATTCGTGACTATATTTTTTTCTTCAGAGCAATTGA